>VDFB02075321.1:7845851-7903367 GCA_007258455.2 Sequoia sempervirens
TATCTTCAATGTTTTCATCTTCAATAGTTATTGAATTGGTTGCTCCACCATCGTTCATTGATTTTATTCTCATTCTTCTTTCTCTTTGTCTTTGTCTCTCTTTTTCTTTATTTGCTTCAACTTCTTGAGGAGTCAATGTCTTTCTTCTCTTATTACGAAATTTATCTCCATAATTATAAAATTCTCAAGCACAAATGAATGTTAATAGTGAAATACTTCAAAGTATTGAATCCAAATTGGAAGTTGAATACCTATTACACCAAAATTCTTCCTCTTGTATTCCTCAAAACAAATAGAAAACTACCACAATTCCACTTTAAAAATTGTTTTCTTTATGCTTCCTTTGAAAAATTCAATCCATATTGCAAATTTCACTTCAAAAATGGTGTAGATGATGCTCCCTTTGATAAAATCAACAAAAAATCAAATTGACCACCTGTAAATACAATAACTTATGAAAAATAATTGATTTTCAATGCTCTTGGCTGTACATGTCAAGTTACAGAGTTGCAGAGTTGACAGTAATTGTCAATAGTGTTTTTAAATAATATAAACGGGATCCCGTCTACAAAACGCGATCTCGTTTATAATAAAATGGGATCCCAATTACCAAACAGGATCCTGTTCACTAAAATCTAGTCTGCGAGCTGTTGTAAAGGCAACGGGATCCCATCTTATAAACGGGATCCCGTTACCTTTACAACAGTCGAAATCGAAATGGGATCTCGATTATAACACGGGATCCCGTTTATTAGTAAACGGGATCCCGTGTTATAATCGAGATCCCATTTTTTTAAATTTGAATTTGGTTTTGCATCGTGGGCGGGTTTTTGCCAAGGTTTTCGGATTCGGGAAAAGCTTTGGAAGTCTGAACCTAAGCCTTCAACCTGGTTTGACCTGCAAATTGAAGGCCCTAACAATGTCAAAGCAAAATATCGACTTTGGACATATGGCTGAGGACCTTTTTTCAAAAAAATTCTGACAAAATGAAAACCCATTTTAGATCAAACAATGCAGATTCTAAATATATAATTTGTTTTGAAATTGAATTATTTTTTGTATTTTTCAATTAATTTCTAATAAAATTGGTCCATAAACTTTAAATATCAGAGTTTTTTACTATTTGAATAACTTTTGATCAACATAACATTTTGACAAACGGATTGCACGAGAGAAAACTTTAGACAATTATTTTGAATTTGAAAAAAAAAATCAAAAAATGATAAGTTTAGGTCATCTTATGCATGTCATACATGACGATTTTTCAAAACAACAAATTTGCCTAATAAAAAATTAACAAAAAAAAAAAATTCAATAAAAAATTATAAAAAAATATCAAGAGCAAGGTTCAGTGAGTCATAAAACTTTTCCCAAAAGGATTTAGAAAAATACGATAATTTAAGTCAAAATATGGATGTCGTACACGTGCATGGTATGGTACAAAAAATGACTTTTAAACAATGGTTTTTGAAATGCCTATTGCAACTCAATTTGTACAACTGGTATTGAAATAAATTACATATTTGGAAACTAGACTCCAAGCACTACATTTTATGATTAGTGACTTTTTTAAAGATTTCATCTCTAAGTGCTTCAAATTTTAAGGTCAAATGTGTCAAATACTGAAAATTAGGGAAAACACTTCCCTTTTTGGCCAAAAAGTGGACTCAACTTCTTGCACCCACCCACTTAGTATTAGCAATTTAGGCCGATGTCATCCACATATCTCAGTCCAATCTGGAGATGAATTGATTTAATTATTAGCGCTCTATGGCATGCACCAAATGGAAATTGGAGGAAATAAAATTTTCCTTACTATACATTGTAAGATAAATACAATATAAGTCAAATCATATACATATTTACAACAATATGGCGAGGTAGCCAAAGTCAGCTTGGATAGATAAATATATGTATGAAAAAATTGTAGACTAAAGGAATATATAATTTGATGAGCCAAATGAGGGTGATGACTTTCGTTGTAGGATGAACTTAATATAATAAAAGATGTTGTGGTGCCAAAAGAAGCTAGTACTGTAGTATGAGGAAAAGAATATCAAATACAAAATAGGGAATGGTACAGGGCAATGCCACTTCTAAAACTTCAAAAATATTATGATGAATAAGAACATATACCTAACCTTAAGAGTGTAAGAGAGGGGTACCACTGCATGCAAGACCCCAGGTCATGAAGGGTCAAGATTCGAGAGGCTACCCTAACTTACCTCAGCTAAATGTATTGTTTAGGGTATGTAAGGTGAGGGTAGCGAGGACCGCAGGGCCTCTCAGCTACTCAATAGGCCTGAAATGTAGAAAGAGGCTAGGCAAGCTAGTTTCTAGGATTAACACTTCATCTTGGGAAGCTCTCTATCTGAAGAAAAAAGCGTGGACTTTAGATGATAGCGCGACGTGTTGGCATCTCAAAAGTGCACTATAGTCTGTACAGCCAAACAACGACAAAGATAAGGTCAACACATTCTGTTAGGGTTCCAAGTTAAGAATGTGCTTCCAAGCAAAAAGGTGTTGTGAGCACTTTCAAGTAAAGATTTGTTGGTGGCGAATTAATTTTCTGATATTTGAAGTGTTAAAGAACGTTGTCACACATAGGAGGGACAACTCAAGCAAAGAAGAGAGAAAGATAAAGAGAAAACAAAAAGTACAAACAAAGGGAACAAGGGGATTTGGTTTAGCAGGGTCAGATCTATTCAAGCTCATATAATAGTAGGTAACCTCAATGTAAGGAAAACAATCATCAATCCCCAACCAAATCAAGAAGAATGAACAAAAAATAAAGTAAAAATAAATAAATTGGGTCAGCATGGAAGGGAAGCCTAAATGACCCCAATGCTTTGTATTGTCCCCAATGAAAATCAAGCACAAACATGGAAGAATGATGGTACAAATAGAAGAAGGTTTGTGACACACAAACCATGCCTGTATCCATGCACCAACAAGGGTGATGAGGGTCATCAAGACACACATAGCATGAGTTTGGGGGAACACATTACAAAAAACACACACATGCACACAAGATCAAGAAAGGGACACCTCCTAACACTGATCATCCAAAAGGTCATCCACTTCCCAATCTAGATCCTCATAAGGGGAAGGAGGATGAGCCTGAAAGGGTGGAATGTTTAGAGGAGGGACATCCGACCCTCACGCAACAAGGGCCAAGGAAGAGGGCCCCTCGAGGTCCTCTCTGTCGAGCTCTTGTGAAGTCAAAGTCAATGATTTTGCACAGATCACTAGCAGGGTTGGGACTTCATCCATAGAGTTAAACATGCACCCCATGGGAGCACCATGTCTTACCTCACCAAATGGGATAGGTTGTGCCTGAGATCCACTGCTAGGCTCACCGAACGATTTGGTAGCGGTGACAAACTCAGGAGAGGATGGAACTAATTCTTTCACAAGGACATAACAGGTCATCATAGGGCCACCTTGCGAAGGTGGGCTCCTCCTACGTCCTTTATCATGAGAAGGACTAGCCTTTGCCTCTTTCTTCTTGAGAGGAGATGAACTCCCTACAGACAAAGCTAGAGGTGTATAGGAGGAGGACAGAACTGTAGTGGATATGACCGAAGTGTTAACCATATCTATAGGTTTAGGGAAGGGCTAAATATCCTGAATGGTCATCAACAAAGGTGGCTCCATTGAAGGAGCAATAAACACTTATACCTATTGAGGGTTAGGTGCATTTGTGCTCACAACAAAAGCTAGGAGTGGATCAGGAAAAAGAGATACAATAGGAAGGGAGGAAGAAGATGTTGTAGAGGGCCTTGAAGCAGGGGAAGTCATTTCTTCCTCTTGTTATGAAGTGGCCCACTCAGTCAGGAGAGCCTTTCGCCAGTGCTTGCTCTCGTGTGCAAGGTGGTTCCTACGGCTCTTAGAGTTAGAAGCTAGAGCTTGCAGAGGGGTGGGAAATTTGTGCTCGATCATTGGAATGTCCAATATGACCGTTTCAAGCGAAGGAATGGATTTGTGTGCAAGAGTAGGGGGAGTAGGCTGAGGAGTAACAGGAAGAGTCGACTCGAGAGCCTTAGTAGTGGGCCTCTTTCCGCTCACCACCTTAGGATCAGGAGTAGTAGGAGGCTACAACGGTCAAGACAAGGAGGACTCTCCTCGAAGGATCTTCTTCCTTTCATCCTGAATAGGTATAGGATCCTTTGACAGAACATGAAGCTCGAACATGGGGCGCTTGAGCTTTCGGCAAGCGGGCACCGAAGGGTTCCCATGCAAATCAGGAGCAAAACCTGAGGGTACCATAGCTAAGCGAGAAGAAGCATCCAACTGGGCAGTTGAAGAGGAAGGAGGATCAGAAGACCGCTTCTCTTCTTTCCTCTTTCGGGTCTTGGTGGCCTAGTTTTTAGCCTTCAAACAATCCCTATGTGAAATAGCATAGGGCGAGGGAGGATACCTCACCTTCGGCCTCAGACATCCTTTCTTATAGTTCTGTTATGTCTTATGTAAAAGGTTTGTCCTAGGTGGAAGGGGACTTGCAGATGCAGGCCATGGGTGATCCAAAGAGTAGCTACTATGTGCAACTGGTGGTCGATAACCGGTGTCATGGATTACATGCATAGAACCATCATGGATATATTTCAAACATTTATTCACAACAGAGGGTATCGTGTTCATTGCCACCAACCAATGGATACCCAACTTTACACGAAAGAGTTTAGACCCAAGGATGATATCAAATAGGAGGTTTACAGACTTAGGCCTGACTAAGACTGATAGGACAATGCTACCCAAGGGGGGTATGGAAAGCCTGTCATGCATGTGAATGAAAATTATGGGAGCATCATATCCATCCTTATGTAAAGAGTTAATTAGCATAATCTCCTCTATTATTATATTTACTTGTGATGTCAGGTCAACAAGAACACTTGCTATGATATTCCCATTGATCCATGTAGGAATGTAAAGAGGAGATGGTTCCCTATTAAAGCCCATTAGCAAGTCCTACGAAGTAAAGGTTATGCAAACACCACTATCCATAGGCTGCACAAAGGGGATGAGTTGATGCTGGAAGGAGGCCATTATGCACATTAGAAAATGATTTCACATAATCCCCATGGGTTAATGGATGAGACAGTGACCCAATTAAGGTTTCATCATGCAATACCTTTGGAACCTTCCAACTATGTCAACTAGGGGTCACAGGTTGGGTTGCTAGGTGATGGCCTTAAAACACTCACACCTACAACACTCCTAGAGTACAATGAAAGGAACTATTAGTATCGCAAGAATGGAACCAAAATAGTTCACGTTAGGTTCACAAAAAATGTAAGAGAGGGGGACCACCGCATGCAAGACCCCAGTTCATGGAGGGTCAAGACACGAGAGGCTTCCCTAATTTATCTCAGCTAAATGTATTGTTTAGGGTATGTAAAGTGAGGATACTAAGGATCGTAGGGCCTCTCAGCTACTCAACATGCTCTAAATGTAGAAAGATGCTAAGCGAGTTGGTTTCTAGGCTTCACACTTCATCTCAAAAAGCTATTTTCCTGAGGACAAAAGCACAGACTTTGGATGACAGTGCAGTGCCATGGTGTCTTGAAAGCGCACTGTAGTTTGTACGGCCAGACAGCGACAAAGATAAGATCAAGCCACAAAAAACTAGCTAATGACCCAACAAGCTAATTAAAGGGCCAAAATGACAGAACTAGGTAAATTAAATAATCTCTAATATTGTAAAGCAAATAAACAAGAGTGAAAAATATGAGGAGAATCTCACCTTTAAACTCGTTCACTAGCTAATCCTCCAAGAACTCATACACCTACACACAACAAGAGAGAGAATGTTGGGGGGGTGGTTGTATAGGGGTCTACCTTAGTTAGACCACCATTTACGTGTTCCCACCTCCACGGAAAGCCAATGGAAAAGAGATAAAGAAGTGAAAAAACCACAAGCACAACAAATAGTACTATGCTACTCAACCAAATGATAGAGGAGAGGAGATGGAAGCTTACCACCTCCACCAAGAGCACTCAAGGCTGCTTGGAGGAGAAATGAGAGGAACTCAAGCCTCTATTGCAATGGCATGGTCCCAAACTTTCTCTACCGACATGATGGAGTGTGATATTGTTGCTGTGAAATGCTTGGAAGTGAGTGCAAATGAGCTTGTGAATGAGAATATGAGAGCTTGATGTGGTGTAGAGTTCTTCCAATCTTTTATCCAACCTCCTAATGCAAGTTCAAAGACTGATTATGAGGGAATGAGAGAGGAAACAACCATATTCAGGTCAGGTGGCCAAAGGAGGCATTACAACTTTGCTGCCAATGAGAAGAGTAATACCTTTGTTGGCTTAGCTGCAGGAATCTGCCAAGGACGTAAGCATGCCACGCAGACATCTACACACCGTGTGGGCATCCCTGACAGAAAGACCTCCACCGACACACAAAACAGGTGCCAAGTGGACTGTCATCACTGGGCTTAAGTGAATCTAAGCCTCTGGCTTAGGTTTTATAAAGTGTATAGAGGAAACAAGTGGAATTGCGCCTAGGGTACAAATTTTCTCTTATACAAAGAGTTAGAAAGCTAGCTAAAATATAAAGGTTTTGAATTGCTAAGGAGATAAGGCCATGGTAAGAGAAACTGGAGACCAGGTAGAGAAAGTTGGAAAGAATAGGGGCGATGCCCATTTAATGTTTCAATCTATCTTAAAATAAAATATGTGCCTATATCAAACATAATATACTGGAATTGTAATTTGAACCATACCGGGAGTTTTATGATTTGAGGAAGAAACAAGATCAACCACATACGAAACTATATTGAGTTGGTTTGTTTGATTTGAGGCCAACATCGAATAGTATAAATGTATTACTACTATTGTTTTTCTGAAGATTCATTACTAAGATTTGTTTTTAAATTCAGAATCAATTAAACAAAGAGTCAAGATTTACATTGTTTCCAAACAAACATTCAGGATTTTCAATGTTTCCAAACAAACATTCATTTTTTTTAAATCAAAATTAGAATTGGAAGTAAAATGGAGGAACCTGGAATGATTCGCAAAACTAAGCTAATAATTATTGTCGGATTCAAAACTCTAGGCTACAACTCTAGCTTCTTCCAAGTTTTCACTCTATAATTTTAGCAACTCCAAATTCCACTACCACTGTAGAAACCACCAAATACTAAAATTTTCCAAACCTTTTTTGAACAAGTTTTCAAGAAGCCCACAAAAAGGATATTCATGACAACCATTCAAGAATTAGGTTTTCCTTCTAGAAAAATAATCCAATTGCCCCTCTGCAGTTAACTCCACTCCCTTTACTTATTAACCACTTCCTTAACTAATGCAACATAAATCTCCTATTTAAAATTCATTTATCTTATCTAAACACCCGACAATTGCTTACAACCTTTCTTCAACAAGATTATTAATAGTAAATATCTTTAGTTTTCTTTATTTTCACCATTCACAATTTGTAATTTTCTCACATACAATTAACTATTCATTATATTTAATTTATTAATTTAATTTCTCCTAAAATTTACCTACACAAATTTTTTTATTTAATATATTTATTTTAATTTATTCTTCAAATATATAAAAGCTTCTATTAAATAATTATAAATCTTTTTAAATCCGATGATCCCTAGTTCATGAAACAATCAAACAAAGGCACTCATCAATCACACTATTCAGAACATGCTATCAAGCAATTAGCTTAAATGGACAAACCAAGCCTCATACAAAAACATGGTCAAGATGAAGCATGGAGGGGCATTACACACCATAACCTGAATCACCATAATGGAATCATAAAATGTATGGGGAATATTTATTTAGATTAGTAGGTGCTATAAATGTGCAATGCAAGGGACAATGTGCCAAAATATATAAGGTATGTTTAAAATGTGGGGGTAACTATAAACGAACATAAATGAAATCTAAGTGATTGATTCTTGTTTCATACAAAATTTTAGTGACTTTCTATATATAATTATGCTATGACATTATCTAAAAATATATGCAAAACTAAATAAAATTTAGTGTGACTATACAAATTATAGAATTACAAATATATAATACTATATATGAATATTTCAAAGATAATTTTATGTCTTTTTCAAATAAGAATATAGTTAATTTTATAGATAGTTATATTGAGAGACATTCTATAGTGACAAACAGACATAAAACATTATATGTTAACTATGTACATAAAAATCAAAACACATTCGAGATATATTAAAAAATAAAAACAATAAAACTAAAACAATCAATAATAATATTACATAAATATTAAATAAATAAAATATAATATGAATAAATAACATTTACAAAAATATTAACAAGACAAAAGATTTAGTAAAATAATAAATAATAACTTTTATAAAACTAAAAAATACATATAAAAATAAAATAAATCTTTATATGTAAATGAAATAAACAATTTAATAAAATAAAATAAGTATAAAATTTATATATCTTAATAAATAAATAAATCTCGAAATCGCATATTTCTTATGTAAATATATTCAAGATTTTTTTTGAAATGTATATTTAATATGAGTATATTATTTACCCGCAACCTTTTCGAATGTTGAAAATTAGATTATTACCCTACGACTTTTTCTGTTTGTAGAAAACCCATCCTTCTACAATTGAGCCACGGAAAGCATTACACACAATATAATATTTGCGTCCTTTATTGTCAACGAGTATTGCAGTGGCAGAGATAAATAATAGGAGGAAGATGAGAGGAACGTAAAAAAAAATTTGTGGAGAGCGTTCGTTATTTCACTATACCTTAATTGAAAGGATTACTGGCTACAAAATTTCCAACTTTTGACAATTTAACTATTGATAACAAATCAGCCTATTTTCATGAAGAACATCACGTCAAGAGTAATCTATTTCTAAAGATAGCCATTCAAAATTTGATATTGAGCTTAAGAAAAATTGATGAATAATTGTAGCAATGATTTCTATTGTAGTTGCAGGTCACCTTCACTTTGTAAACATCAGCAAACTTTTCTGCAGAGTATCACATTAAGTGTAAGCTTAAGAATTATATATATATATATACAAGAATGCCACTCTCACTTTGTATAAATGGCACCAATTTCATAAGAGTAACAATACAAGAATAACAATAATGATTTATCTATTCTAATTGTCAAGGATAGTTGTTGAAAAAAAATCATCAATGATTTCTATTGTAGATTCAGGTCAGCTATCTATCTCTATATATATATATATTCAAGAATGTCACTCTCGCTTTGTACAAATGGCACCAATTTCATAAGGAGTAACAATACAAGAATAACAATAATGATTTATTTATTCTAATTGTCAAGGATATTTGTTGAAAAAAAATCATCAATGATTTCTATTGTAGATTCAGGTTATATATATATATAAGAATGTCACTCTCACTTTGTACAAATGGCACCAATTTCATAAGGAGTAACAATACAAGAATAACAATAATGATTTATCTATTCTAATTGTCAAGGATAGTTGTTGAAAAAAAATTCATCAATGATTTCTATTGTAGATTCAGGTCAACTTCATTTTGTAGAAATATGCCCACTTTCATGGAGGACATCACATCAAGAGTAATCATAATGATCCAACTATTCCAATTTTAAAAGGTAGTTGTTAAAAAGTTTACCAAAGACTTTTATTGTAGGTTTAGGTATACCTCACTTCATATCAATCATCCTCCTTTCATGTAGAACATCACATCAAGTGTGACCATAATGATTCAATTATTCCACTTGTCAAGCATGGTTGTTAAAATGTTCACATTAAAAATAAGAAGAAAAGGAAAAATAATTGTAAGGAAATTTAGCAATGACTTCTATTGTAGACACAAATCATCTTTACTTGTTAGAAAAATATCACAGCAAGTAAATTATTCAACTTGTTAAAAAAAAAAAATTATAAACTAGACATAAAAGGAAAGAAAAATTTATTAATACCTGTTAAAAAATTCAGTGATTACTTCAATTGTTGGTCATCCTCAATTGGTAGAAAGTATCAAACTTGCCATGGTCAATTGAAAAAAAATTTAAAAGGTTGAATATGAGAAGGTTTTCAAAAATGACATCCTTGTAGGAAATGATGAGTAGAAAACAACTTATTTTACGTGTAAAATAAAAAAATAAAAAATTACATTTTTGTCATCTTGAAATATTCCACTTGTATACAAGATGCAATAGTAACCTAAGGTACCATATACTATGAATTTATTGGTACATTATACATATTGATATTTGAAAATACAAGGAAAATTTTTAGGGAGTGATGGTCAATGTCAAATGATCCTTTCAAAATGACTAAATGACTACCTAGCATTCATGATGCACAAAAAGATACATCGTGTATAGAAATAGTTCACACGCTTCTCTTGATATCACTTTTCCACTTTAAAAAGAGGTTGAGATAAAGGTTGATATTTACCCAATTATTAATATCAAAGATTTACAATTTCACATTAAATATATTCTTCTATTTATTTGACATTTCACATGGGCCTTTGATGATAAAAATATGTATTAAGTTTCCTTATTTAAATAATATATTTTTTATTAGGATAAATAATTGAAGGGCTCCAACCCATTACAAAAAAGCCTCATAAGAAGTGAGAATGAAAACAAGATTGCTACAACAAAAGAGAACTAACTAGCATAAACTAGTGAAAAATAGAAAAAATATCTGAAGGTTAGAGGAAACTAGCTACATATCTATTAGAATCCAAGATCAAACATGCAAACCAAAAAATACCTTCCACAAGAGAAAGATAGAAAAAGCCATTGCAATTTGCATGAAGATGTGCAAATGAATAATATTCAAGAATTGAGAAAATACAAGAGATGAATTGCTTTATAAAATCAATGTATGCATAACCCTAAAAGGAAACCCTAGTGTGCACACTTAATAATTAATAAATACTTAATTATTAATTAGCCTAAGTTTAGCTTAAGCAACTAAAGTGATAAGTGAATTAATTAATTAACCAATATAATTAAATTAATTAAGTGAAATAACTTATTACTCCAACAACCCCCCTTAAGATGAAATTAGGAAGTAGCTAAAAACACTAAGGAAAAGATGCATGAAAGAAAAGATGGGTCCCAACAACAAGGCCTAATCAGGTACCCATGTACAAATGCAATGAATGAGAAAGAAGAGAAAACCTAGTGGGACAAAACCCCCCCTCAATGAGATGACCTGCTACAAAAAAGCACTGGAAGAACACTAGTAGAGTAATACTAGAATCTTGAATCTAGCAAGCAAGGAAAGATACCTCTATTTATAAGAAACCATATGAGAGTCACTAAAGGACTCAAATGGAATCATGATAATGCAATAGCATACTTGATGCCAAGGAATACTAAAAATCTCACAAACTGGAGCAACCCTGGAATCTATGAAGCAACAGTAGATGAATAAAGGATGCCCCCATAAGAGGGAATGATATGATGAAATAATGTGGAAGCTATGTGTATCTTGATGCCGATGGCAAACTGTGACTAAAACTAATCCATAGGAGCAAGTACCATGAAGATTCTAGAACATTAACCATAAAATGAATGGCCCTCAAACTAAGATGTGAACCAATGTGAACCAAAATGTGCCAAGCTATGAGCAAGATATGGCCAAAAGAAACTATAGAATTTAGATACAACTCATGCGAGTTGTCATCAATATGAAGATAAGATCAAAGTGCAACTACACTCTAATCAGATTATTATGCAAGAAGCCCCCCTGATGGGACTTTATATAAGTTCATTTATTACAATACCCCATGATTGTAAAAGGAGAGAATGCAAAAAAACCATAAATTAAAGAGAAAATGCAAACCTAGTGCAAGAAAACAAGAAATAACTTTCATGCACAAACCAATGTTTACATTTGCCTCCATGAATGAAATTGATGTTAGATCTATGTAGAGGATTGAATCAAATTTTTGATGCCATGAGAATGGACAACAATGGATAACTGAGTCAAAAGATATGCCGTCCAAAGCAAAAAAATGGACATTTGACTTCAATAGGAAAAAACTGCACCCAAACTACAAAATCTATGAAAACTAACTGCACCATGAGAAAACTGAGCTCGCCAACTTTCTGGCGATATCTCATTTCAAAAAAATTTCCTTCAAGATCAAAGGTTAAGGAAAAATGAAAAAAAGGGTTGTATGGGGGAAAATCAGGTACTTCAAAGGCTATCCAGGCACCAAATTTTAGCTCCTTTTTCTCTAGCCCTTGGTCTTCCATATGATCATGGGATGAAAAAAATCAAAAAAGAGACCCACCATTGGGGGGTTGCGAGCGACCAAAATGGTGGTGGCGCAAGGGGTGATGTCATCGGTGGCACCATCGTAGGTCATTGCAGCTCCTCCCGGGATTACAATGTGACTGTGATGGAAGGAAAGGGGCGTGGGGGTTAGATTTTGCTACCGGCAGGAGATGGAGAATGGGCCAGTGAATGGAGAGGACACCAGAGAATGGACCACATGTGGCAGAAGGATAGAAGAGGTCTGGTACAATGGTACCAGGCATTGAATACACAAAAAAACCCCCAAAATAAATATCTACATAGATTTTAAAAAATAAACCCCCATTTAATTAAAAATTTTAGCCAAAAAAAATTTCCCCATAAAATATTTATAAAGCCCGATAGAAAATATTTTGTAGAACTTTTTTTTGAATTATTTTTTCTGCAAAAACAAATTGTACCCTATACTTGGTAGGTCGTACGACCTGCTAGGTAAAAAATATTTTCCTCACAGATAGCTAACGCCAAATATAGGCATATTATATGTCAATTTTCATCTCTTAGGCTCTTTGGAACTAATGGCGAGGTCTGGTCTATCTAAAAATGCACCAAAAGCTCTACAACTCCCGGATCTAACAAACCTTCAAACCCTCATAACTTTGGCATAAAATGTCAGATTTAGGTGAAACAAAAGTTAATTCTGACTATTTCAATAGCCCGGGACTCAAAAATGAGCTTATATTTCCTCCAACATGCACCGAAAGTGACCATGCAAGAAAACCCCGATATAGAGAAAACCTTAAGAGGGTCTTGTAGCCATAGCTAGAAATAGGCTGAAGACATGAAACCCTCGAGGAACCCCAAATGTGCTCTATAATGAATTTATCCAAAATACTGAGAAGGGGCTGCAAATCAAGGCTCTGATACCATGTTAGAATCCAAGATTAGACATGCAAACTAGAAGATACCTTCCACAAGAGAAAAGCAGAAAAAGCTAGAGCAATTTGGATGAAGATATGCAAATGAATAATATTCAAGAATTGAGAAAATGCAAGTGATGAATTGCTTTATAAAAGCAATGTATGCATAACCCTAAAATGAAACCTAATAGGAAACCCTAGTGTGCACACTTAATAATTAATTATTAATGTTCCTAAGTTAAGCTTAAGTAACCAAAGTGATAAGTGACTTAATTAATTAACCAATATGATTAAATTAATTAAGTGAAATAACTTATTACTCCAAAAATATCCATGAGAATCTCAAGGCCACTGATGGCTTACCACTCATGATCCAAAAATTCCATTTTTCTTTAAAATTATCCTCCATAAAACTGTTGATCTAGGCACTATCGTTGCCTATAGGGGGTTGGTTTTTGTAATAAATTTACCTTCAACATCATTCCTTTTAGCTTGAGTTCTATTTTTTTGGATATACTAAGGAGCAATGATTATATTTGCATGTTGTTTTTCTCTTCTTTTTTCTAACTTAGACTAAAACACATAAAGAGTTGTGGCAGACTTTTTTCGTAGTGTCTTTACTAAATCAAATTATTTCTTTTATATTATTCTTGATGATTTCATAGTTTTTCATCAATGAATTCACTTCTTTCTTGAGATATTCTCATTTTTAAAATTTATTATCGAAGTTTCTAACTTCATTCTATATGTCTTGTTGAACCATTTCAATATACCAATCAAAGAATTTTGAGATGATAGAGGCTATCTTAGGGGAATTACTTAAGGTTGATATCATTGTCAACTATGAAAGGATTAAGATCACCAATAAAGGGATTTTAGAAGGAGACCTTATTGTGAGGAGAAGAGTCATCAATAGTAGAGGACTCAAAGCCAACTAGAGGGGAGGAAGAATTAACTTTAGGGTAGGAGTTATTAGTTTTGATTTTCTTTGCAATAATTTCCTCAATAAAAAGGTGAACAACAAGAGAAGGTTTATAGACATGTGATTTAATATGGGGATTGAGGTTTTGGAAAGGTAGAATAAATGTAAGAAATAAATAATACCCACATGCAAGAGCATGTCCTTTTCACCCAAAAGATCCTTTTGAATAGATTCCTCTAGGAGCAAAAAAAAAAAAACAAAAAATTTATGAGAATATTATGCCTAAGGTGATTAAGCACATGCAAAAGACAAGACTAAATTTTTTTATATCTACCCTCTAGAGTAATATAGTGCATAAGAGTCTCTACCACACTTTTCTAGACACTAGGGAGATCTTCCTTGTTGAAATGATTCTATAGTCAGTTAATTTTTTCTCGTCTTTATAATTTTTTTCATAGATTCCTAGTAGTTACCCTTGACCTTTTTAGGGATTTGGATGCCATCCATATGAATCCCTATAATAGAAACAATTATCTCCCCATATAAATTAAAAGAGATGTCATGCACATAAACATCATCTCCTTCCAAGAGCTAGAAAATTCTGTATTTATTTGTCTAGTTTAGGTACATGGTTGGGGAGAGAAACTATGATATGTTGGATATGATTTGATTTATAAATATGAGACAATGTGAATGGATCTACTTTTTTGGGATGTGGCCTAGTTTTTAATTTTTTCACCTTGATCTTGATAATCTACAATTGGACATTTTGAAGTAATACCTTTTAGGGAAATAGTAAAATTTTGGAGTTCAAGTTATCGCTTGTTAAACCCATAGAACAATAGCTTTGAGGTAAGTGAATGAGAACAATATGAAAATATGTAATGGGATAAATTGAGGTGACAACAAATTTTATTTTATTTTCCTTTAATCTCTCATACCTAAGTGTTTTAACTTCCAAGATTGATTTCAAATGAGTGAATTATTATCTTTAAATACAAAAAATAACAACATAAGCCTACAAAAACACTTTAAGTTAGATCGTAATGGCTACTAAAGTGGTTTGTAATGAATAAATAAAAATATTGATTTTTAAAATTAAAATATTAATATCCATGATTATTAAAGTCACCTAGATCAAGTTTGGACCTATGAATATAATTTAATGTGGTGAAAAAAACTCTAATAGAGATAAATGACTTAGAAATCTAGTTTTCTAGTGGTCTAAATAAGAGTTTAATACCATCACATGCCAATAGATTTATTAAAAATGTGCATAAACAACATAATATTTCGTTAGATATTTCATATCATAAATTGAGGTGAATAGGTTTTGGAAGTTACACATACCATGATACATTTATGCTACATACACCTAAATCCTCTTATAAGCCATTGTAGGTGGATGATTTTTTTATTTTTATATATGATAAATTATGTTTAATTTTCTTATTATTTTCATTCATGCCCAATTTTAAGCTAATATCTATCAATTTATGTTTATCATTAAATCATGTCAACATTTCCATAATTATGTTGCTATGCTTCATGATTTTTATTATGCTTCTTATCACAAAATTTTGATACCATTTTTTATATAATGTGCATTAGAACTATTAATTCTTTTTTATGCTACTTATCTTGAAAATAAAGGCCTTCTTCATCTTAATTTCACCTATTTCTATATTAACAAAAACCATTTTGAAATATATTTTTGGACTTATACACCACTTAGTTATTCTTACATATTTCTCTAATGACTTAATGACATAGTCGATATGCATACATGAACCTTATTTAAAATTTAATGTTACCTATATTATTTTATTAACCTATATTGGGGGAGATAATATTACTAAATTGATGTGATAACAAAAAGTTAAAAATATTCTTTTCTTTAATATCTTAGACCTAAGTGTTCTAACTTACAAGATTGACATGAAATGAGTGAATGAGTATTTTTATAATACAAAAAGTAAGAACCTAAGTCTAAAAGATAGACTTTAAGTTAGATAATAATGGCTTGTGAAGTAGTTTTTAATGAATACATCCAAATATTTAATTTTAAAGTAAAGTGTTAAAATTAATTACTTTGAAAGTGGTCTAGGTCAAGGTTACACCTATGGATATAATTTAATTTTATAAAATAAATTAGAATAGAGATCAATGATCATAATATACAATAAAAAAATGTGGTGATCGATATATGACTTATAAATATATTTTTCTAGGGTTGTAAATAAGAACAATATCATCACATGTCAACTTCATATAATCAATTAAAGTGAATAGGTTTTTGAAGTTACATATACCATGATACACATATGCTACATATGCATGAATCCTCTTATAAACCATTGTAACTAGATTTTTTTATGTTTATCTATATGATCACTTGTATTTTATTATCTCATTATTGTCATTCATATGAAATTGTGAATTAATATTTTTCACTTTATGTTGGTCATAAACTCATGCCAATATTTTCATAATTATTTTTGTATGCTTCATGATATTTATCATTATTCTTATGATCACAAGTTTGTTACCTTTTTTATATAACATGTGCTTTCCATTTATTCCTCTTTATATTATTTTAAGAAGAAAATCATTCATTTTCATTTTATTTTTTCCTATATTCTAAGAAAAAACCATTTTAAAATTTAATTTTTTGCTTACATATTTGTCCACTAACTTCCTAAAAAATTTAATATGAATAAATGAACCTTATTTAAACTTTAAGGTTACCTAAATAATATTTGATTAACCTATATTTCAGGTGATATTATAACTTAATTGATGTAACAAAAAATAAAAAATATTTTTTCCTTTAATCTCTTAGACCTAACTATTCTATCTTCTAAGATTGATTTCAAATGAGTGAATGTGTATTAATTAATTTAAAAAATTAACAACATATGCCTAAAAATAGACTTTAAGTTATATAATAATGGCTAGTGAAGTGGTTTTCAATTAAAATCTAAATATTTAATTTTAAATTAATTTCTTATTCTTCATGTTTGTTAAAGTGACTTAGATCAAGGCTACACCCATGGATCTAATTTAATGTGATTAAAAAAATAGAATAGAGATCAATGATCATATTTAACAATTAAAGTCATGGGGATCAATATATGACTTAGAAATTTAGTTTTCTAGGGGTCTAAATAAGAACAATACTGATGGAACCTTAAAAATGCTTTGTGTTCCCCTTGAAAATTTTGTAAAATTTGGCTATCCTCATGTTCTGGGGCTTAGGGTTCTAACCATTGTCATGTCTTAGGGTTTATATTGCTAAATCCCTTTCTAATAACCCTTAAGCCTACATGCTTGTAAATGTTATATTTTTGCGTTAACCTCTTAGCATCGGTTCTCGGTCATGTTAAAAAAAACTTGAGTCATTGGATCCCATGAAGTAACTAGCCCCTTGTGCCTAGGCCTGAGAAATTATTTTATTTTATAAGGCTGACTGATCGACCTTGTTTGGCCTTTACATCCTTTGAATAAAATGATTTTAAGTATTTTGAGGCCATATCTTGCATTTTCCTAGGTAGTCCCCTTTTCAAAACATCTTATGAGCATGTGAGGAATGGATCCACTTATGTTCTTGTTTATCACCTTATTCATCACACATCATGAATTGTCCTTTGATCACTAGTCATGAATCTGTGATATGCGATGAACGGTTTCTTTTCATATCCTTCATCGTGGATGGAGTTTCAACCTTGGTTTTCAAAGTAGTGATGAGCGATATAGGTAGCATTCTTTATATATCGCCAGTCTCAACTGCCATCACTGATTACTTGTAAGTTTTTAGCTATGAATCAGTGATGCGTGATAAGATCCTATGTTCAAGTGTGACACTTTCTCAATCCTGGATCTCATCTTATAGACATGTGGTTTGATCCTGACTGGTTGCTTTGGGTTCCTCATTGGTGATGTGTTGTGACCGTTGCAAATAAAATCCACGATGGGTGATTTCAATGTCATGCCTTGTGCCCATCATGCCATTTATGGCCATTGCAGTTGCAAGTGGATTCCCAAAGCATGTATTAGCGATGGGAGATGGAATGTATGATAGAATATTCTCCTCATTACTAGATATTAGCACATTCTTAACTCACTTGAAGGAGCATGGACCAGAATAGTGATACATGATAGTTGTTAGACAAAAGATGACTAATGTGATTAAATGGTGACATGGAAGTTTTCTAAGGTATCATCATTATTTTTGAGGCACAAGTTGTAAAAGCAAGGAGAGATGGTTGAGGAGCATCACTGATTATGTTTGAAATTAGAAGAGATTGATAGTCATGATTCAAAGATATATGGTTGGTTGTCAGCTTGCTCATGCAAGCCTCCTTTGAACATTAATGGCTACACACTCTTGTTACTCTACTTAATGAGGATTATCAGTTGTTTTACTTCAAATTTGCAACCATTGAGAGCTGAGAAATCGGTTTAGAGCCAGAGAAGAAGCATGTGGGTCTACGGAAGGTAATTGCAGAGATATTGAAGATAGTTTTCCTTGGGTAAGTAGGTGTTCATACCTACTCTATTTGAATTTTGCATAAGTTTTCTTGTGAGTTCTGGATTCCTGGGGTTGGTGAGACTTTAATTGTCTACAATTTCCATTTAGATTGATAAGAATTGTGTGGTTCTTGGGGTTTTGTTCTACAAGTTCAATTTGAGAAAAAACTGGTGAAATTTTTCTTACAATTGAAGGTTTCCTAGCTCTAGTTTTTTTTGTGAGAATGAGTAAGCCTAGTGAGTCTGTCCAACCATTTAGAAGGTCTAGGAGGATTATTATGCTTGAACCTCAAGATGATATAACTACAATTAAACAAGGTACACCAGGAGCTCCTGCAAAGCTAAAAGAGAAGAGGAGATCCTGTAATAAGCTTGCAAAGGGTGGTGTCAAGAATACTTACAACCTAAGGAGTAGGGTTATTGTTCATAACCAGGGTGAGCCTAGTGTTCTGTCCTTAAAGGGATAGATTACTAAGTCATGGAAATTGGTTAAGTCTTGGGGGAATAAGGAGAATAAGTATGACAAGGCTTATGATTCTTATATGAAGAGGCATGACTTTGCCACGAAGGATGGGGTTGGTCGTTTGAGTGATGAAGTAGATACTAAGCCAAATTATGGCCATTACCTTCTCACACGAGTAGGTCAAGAGGGTTTTGATGATGGAGAGTTAGCTTCTCCAATTTCAACAAAATCACGAAGGGGACATGCATACTCTGATTCTAAAGATTATGAACCTTGATAGAGGTGGTGTATTGGTTTTTTGTTTTTGTTTTTGATGACAAACATGAAGGACAAGTGTTGGATATTGTTGCTACGATGGCGAGTACACATTTTCTAGCTAACATATGAGTTTTTTTCTTAGATGTTGATGGGGAAAACTTGTTTTGTTGACATGGATTAGAGGTTTTTCTATTGTTCCTATGATGAATGATGCCTTTTGGAAGGTGGATAAAATCTTCATCATTGGAAAATATTTTCATATTTTGCTTTCACCTCACTTTGCAAGGTGAAAATGTAACCATCTGGGGAGTTTTTGAATTGAAATGAAATTGAGTGTCAAATGTAAATGTGACTAAAGTTGTAATTTGGCCTAAAGCTTGTTTCCCCCATGTTCCTATAAATGAGAATTTACAGGAGTTCAAATTTTGGGTCTCGGGTGGTCTAGGTTGAAAAATTGAGCTTATGTAAGAGCAATTGCAATTCATGCATAGATTTATAGAATAATATGAAATATAGGGTACATTCAAGTTTGTAATGAGCTTAATTAGTTTTATAGTAACAACAACATATGAATGAAAATCATTTTTAGTTTTCTTCGGTTGGTTGCTACTGATCTTTTCTTGGGCAACTAGTTTTTGCGGTTGGACTTCTTAGTCCTTCTTCTCTTTTGTAAACTTTGTGGTTTCGGGTCCCTATAAAACCCATTTTCCTATTTTATCAAAAACATATGAATGAAAATACAAGTTCAGAAATATATTCTCTCCTATGTATTTTTTCTTCCAAATTAGAAATAAAATGATTAAGGATCATTTTATTTATCTTCAATCAGTTTGGTTGGATGAATGATTTTATTTATGCTTTGGTTCAAAAAAGTGATTAAATGCTAAAATAAGATCATAGGTTTGTGAGAAATGATTCAAGGATTGCTAAGTAGTTTTGTTTTTGATACAGTGAGTTCAATATTGTAATGCAATATGTCATTGGTCCAAAAATGTTGAGTCTAATTGCTAATGTATTATAGATTGTTAAAATTGTGAATCTGTTACCCAAAGATAAAGCACTGGTCTATTTGTTTGGTCATATTGAAAATTAAATGAGTTGTCCCTGTACCTGACCAGGAGCACAAGATAAGAATGAAAATCATTTAAACACCTTTAATTACAATGTATAATAATGAAGTATCACTCATTCCTTGCTTTAGGTAGCAATTCGCTTAAGGGTTAGCCAAATCCTTGAAGGGTTTTATCTATTAGCATCTGATAGGAATATATATATTTGTTCCAATGCTCATGATAAAATTGCAAGGGAATAAATTATTTGAACATTGTATGGATCACCCCCCTGGGTTTCATAGATCCATGAGAGTAGAAGTAAGGTCCTTGTAATCCTTACTTGTTTGTTAGTGAATCCTTACCTTTGCTTATCATTGAATTGTGACAGATTCATAGGCACCTAGTGATATTAAGTTTGGTTCTAAAATAATAATGAACAAATTGGCTACTGGATAGGACAACTGGGAGGGGGGGTGAATCAATTGTCATAGATTATAACCTTAAATTAAATTACCAAAACTAACACATAAAGTGATTAAATGATTAACCATAAAATGAAAATGCACAAACACAATGACGCCAGATTTATGTTGAAAACCCAGTGAGGGAAAAATGATGGTGAGGATTAAATCACATTACAAAGAATATCAAAACTAATTACAAAAAGGCTCACTGCCTAAAATAAGGAATCACTATCCAAACTCACTTTCCACAGGGCTACAACCCAGAGGACTCACTACCACAGAGATATAAAGAAGACAAAGAAGGCTTGTTATAGAGAGACAACAATCCCAATGCAACAAAGTTTCCATTGCAATCATTGATCAACTTGCATGAATGACAAAGTTCACCTTCTACTCACTACATCCAAAAACTCAGCCTTAAGGTTTGCACTGAACAACCACACACCTAACTCACACACTTTAAGAATAGCATAAAAGTAACGTCTACTTTTTCACTTATCTACCTTATTTTCTTATGTACAATTTTCATGGCTAGCACATTTTATATTTATACTATCTCCAACCTTGAAAAGATACAAAGTTAGCCATCCAACTTCAAATTCAAATTAGGTCAGCACCAAACATCCTAGGGTGGAATTAGAATTAGGGCGGCCCAAAAACATGCTTCATTAGGACCCATAATAGATCCAACATGCTTCATCAACTTCAAAAATAGTGCTTGACACATGGTCAGCCAATCCAACGTAAAACACATAGATCAAGTAAGCTCGATGCTTCTAAATGTCAAAACCATATTCAATAGAACCAGGGAAACATAATTCTTGAACCACAATCCATAAGTCTTCAACAAAGAGAAATATGGACCAACAACAATTCTCCCAGACCTCAATCAGAACTTAGAGAAACATACCAAAACAACATCCTCAATAGTTGAATACCTACAACCTTCTTTTAATATTGTTTCTCAATATTCTCAACATATAAAATCAACAACAATTAGTAGATAACTAGCTAACCAGTTGACATCAATGACAACACTTCATCCATCTTTCCATTCTTACAACAATCTCCCCATTTGTCATTAATGGCAACACATGATGTGAAAAACCATCAAAGACACCATACCGGTTAAAAAAATACTTCTGAAGTCTTCCTCATTACCCGATTTCTCTTATTAACTTCCATTTCCTTTTCACATGCTTTCTCTCTCTTTTTATTTCTTTTTCACATGATTTCTCATGCTTTCTCTCTCCCCTTAGACATCAATGGAAAAGGAAAAATATATGTCCATTGAAACTTACTTTGACATGAAAAGTCATAATGATAATAGTTAAAAAAATTTGCCTACTCCCCCTAAGGGGTAGCCACCAAAAACATCAGTCCATAAAGATAGAATCATGAATCCATCAAACTAATGCATCTCCAAATGCATCTTAGTTTGTAAAAGGAGGGGAAATAACCCCTAGATTATCCCAGAGATACTAAAAATTATCTTTAGGAAGAGCCTTTGTAAATATATCCACAATTTGATCTTTTGTTGAAACATACTCAAGCTTGACTTCATTCTCCATGACCTTCTCTCTTAAGAAATGATACCTAATAGATATATGCTTTGTTCTCGAGTGCATCATAGGATTCTTCAAAATTTTAATTGCACTTGCATTATCACAAAAGATAGAAATAGGATCATCATGTAGTGCTATGATATATTTCAATGTTTGTTTCATCCATAAAACTTGTGTATAGGAAGATGCAACAAAAATATACTTAGCTTCATCAGTAGAAAAAGAGATTGAATCTTGCTTCTTACTCAACCATGCCACCAATCTACATCCAAGAAAGAATTCACCACCACTTGTACTATTTTTTTCATCTATACTTCCAGCCCAATCTACATCTATATAAGCACTGAGTGTAAAATCACTATCTTTAGGATACCATAATCCATAATCTAGATTTCCTTTCAAATATTTCAATATTCTTTTAACTATAGTAACATGTGTTTCCTTTGGATCTTCTTGAAATCTAGCTACAAGACAAATCACATGCATAATATCCAGTCTAGTAACAGTCAAATATAGTAGTCCACCAATCATAGATCTATACTTACTCTAATCAATATTAGGTGAATCATCATGTTTACCCAACTTGCAACCAGTGACCATAGAAGTACTAACTAGTTTGGAACTGTCCACCCCAAATTTTCTCAACATCTCTCTCACGTAGTTAGATTGTGAAATGAAAATTCCTTTCTTTGTTTGATTAATCTATAGCCCAAGAAATAAATTCATCTCACCAGAAAAAGGCATTTCAAATTCTTTTTGCATCTCTTCCGCAAACATCTTGCACATCTTTTCATTTCCTCCAAAGATAATTTCATCAACATATACAACTACAATCAATATTTTATCATTTTTAGTCTTGAAATACAAATTATTGTCTATCGTACCTTTATTAAATCCTTGTTGATTCAAATACTTATCTAGCCTTGCATGCTAGGCTCTAGGAGCTTGCTTCATCCCATACAAATCTTTCCTCAATCTACACACCATATCTAGTTGATCTATTAACTGAAATCCTTCTGGTTGTTCCATGTAAACCTCTTCATCTAGTTCACCATTCAAAAATGTTGACTTGACATCCATTTGATAGACTTTGAAATATTTATAAGTAGTTATTGCCAAGAACATCTTATAGCTTCCATTCTTGCTACCGGGTTAAAGTTTCCTGAAAATCTATTCCTTCCACTTGTGAGTAGCCTTTACACACAAGCCTTGCTTTGTTTCTAACAACTTTCTCATTCTGATTCATCTTTTTTTTTAATACCCCTTTTGATCCAATGATTTTTTTGTCTACCGATCTTGGGACCAATTCCCAATTTTGCTTCTTTTCAACTGCAAAAGTCCTTCTTTCATTGCTTCCTTCCAATGTTCATCCTTATAGGCTTCACTTACTAACTTCAGCTCAATTTCAAAAAATAAGCACAAATTTACTTTAGTAGTAGCTTTGCTTCTAGTTAACACACCTTTTGTCTTGTCTCCAATAATCTGACTTTATGAATGATTCCTCAGTACATATTTCAATGTTATAGGGGACATCACTAGAGCATCTTCTTCTCTTTCATTCTATTCATTCTGCTATTTTTTCTCATCTCTATCCCATTCTTCCATAATTTCTTCTATTCTTGAATAGTCATGTTCATCAAACACATATCCATCAATATTAGTAGAATTCTTTATTGTTTCATCAACCTTCACATTCAAAATTTCTACAATCTTCCTCAATATTTTGTTGAAACGTTTGTATGCCTTTCTTGTAGTAGATTATCCAAGAAATATTCCTTCATTACTTCTTGCATCAAACTTTCCCAATGTTTCCTCATCTCTTCTGATATAAAATTTTATTTTGAATACCTTGAAATATTTAACTGTAGGAATTATTTCATGCCATAGCTCATAGGGAGTATTTTTACTGTTTTATCTCTCCTGAACTCAATTGAATACATATATGGTAGTGTGAATAGCTTATTTACAGAAAACTTTCGGTAATCCAGATTTAGTGATCATTGACCTAGCAGCTTCTTGATTTGACATGTTTTTCCTTTCAATAAATCCATTTTGTTGAGGGGCTCTCAAAGTAGATAACTATCTCTTTATTCCATGCACTTCACAAAACATATTGAACTAATGGGAGATGAATTCACCACCTCTATTAGATCTCAAGCATTTTATCTTCAAATTCACTTCATTTTCAACCATAGCCTTGAATTCCTTGAATCTATCTAATGCTTTTGATTTTTATCTTAAAAATGTAACCCATGTATATCTAGAATAATCATTAATTAAAAACATAAAGTACCTTTCACCAAGAAGACTTCTCACTCTCATGGGACCACAAAGATCTATATGAACCAAATCCAATAATCCAGTAGTAGATTGTTCTCTTGATATATAATGATTTCTTGTCTACTTCCTAAAGTGGCGATTTTTGTAGATCTAGCATTTACAAGCTTTGTAATTATTGGTAGATCTCTCATGGCCTAAACATTACTAATCCTTACCAAGTTATCAAAATTCATGTGACACATTCTCTTGTGCCATAACGAACTATCATTTATTCAAGACATAAAACAACGTCCATCAACACCTTTAAATTGATAAATATTCCCTTTATATTTCTTTCTTATAGCAATAAAAGTTCCAGATCATTTATGGATCTCATAGTTCACATCCTTAAACACAAGATCATATCCCTTTATGCACATTTGACCAACGCTCAACAAATTATGCCTTAAACCCTTAACATAGTAGACATCGTCAGTATGATTCTTTCCATCAAAATTTACCGAACCTATCCCACAAATTTTAGCACCAATATCATCTCCAAACATAACCAAACCATATTTTTCAAGTTTCACAAACTTACTCTTGTCACCAATCATGTGTGATGTGAGCAACCACTATCAACTACCCAAAAATTATTTTCATGCTTAGCATGTAGGGCAGAGATAACTATACCTTCATTTTTCTCCTTCTCCTTCTCCTTCTTCTCGAGATAAGTTTCCTTTGAATGTTTTTTTAAATTAGTAGAAGTAGGTTCATCATTAATCACCATGAACAAGCATTCATTTTCATATGGATCTTCAAATTCTGAATCTTCATCTGAAATAGTGCATTCAAATTAGCATAGTAAGCTCTATTAATCTTCTTTCCTTTCTTTTCTTTTTCATATCTTTGTTTATTCTTCTTAGCTCTTTCCAGACACTTTGCAACATAGTGACCAATTTCTCCACAACTAAAAAAATTAAAGGGAAATTTAACTTCATACCTACCAGATCCTTTTCTCATTCTTCTTTCAAAGATAGCCTCAATTTCATCAAAGTTTCCTTCATCTGGATCTTCAATTGTTGTATGTTTAAAAGCAGTCTCTTTCTTTCCTCCACTTCTTAGATTTTCCTTCCTCATCTCATTGGATGTCAAAATTCCTAGCAAAAACTCCTTAGTACAAGTCTTAGTCTATAGTCTACTCAATAACACTCACATTTTCATTGTAAGCATCAGGAAGAGTTCTAAGAATCTTCTTTACAATTCTAATTTCATCTATAGTAGCACCAAGAGATCGCATTCCAACCACTACCTCATCCAATATTTGTATATAGTCTTTAACATTCTCATCTTCAAACATATGTATAAGATCAAACAATGTTTCCAAATTCTATATTTTTTCCTCTTTTACCCTTTCATCACCATCATGCACTCTTTCTAAAGAATACTCGACTTCCTTAGTTGTCTTCAAGTTTTGAACCTTAATCAACTCGAAATGTACCAAAATATTCTTAAAGATGGAATTTTCTTTGTTATTCACTTCATGTTCTCTAATTTCTTTAGGTGTACTCAGACCATTAATAGGAAGAAGTTAGGGATTCTTATAAGCTTTCTCCACATCATATCTATAATACTCTAGATATTCTTCCATCAACACTTTTTAGATACGATAATTAGTTCTATCAAACCTTGGATAATCAAAGACCATTTTTCTATCCATCTCAAAGCTTCTTCAAGCAGTTAAGCTCTTCACCAATGAACTAAGCTTTGATACCAATTGTTGGATAGGATAATTGAGAGGGGGGGTGAGTTAGTTGTCATAGCTTATAACCTTAAATTTAATTAGCAAAACTAACACAAATTTATTAAGTGATTAACCATCAAATGCAAATGAACAAACATAATAATGCTAGATTGACTTGGAAAACCCAATGAGGGAAAAACCACGGTGAGGATTAACTCAAACTATAGAGAATATCAAAACTAATTACAAAAAGGCTTACCACCTGAGATAAGGCTCGCTACTTGAAATAAGGACTCACTGTCTAGATTCACTATCCACAGGGCTACAACCCAGAGGGATCACTACCACAGAGACACAAAGAAGATAAAGAAGACTTGTTATAGATAGACAACAATCTCAATGCAACAAAGATTCCACTGCAATTACTGATCATCTTCCATGAATGATGGAGTTCACCTTTTTCTCACTGCATCTAGAAACTTGGCATTAAGCTTCACACTGAACAACCACACACATAACTCACACACTTTAAGAATAGCATCAAATTCGCATCCTCTCTTTCACTTATCTTCCTTCTTTTCTTATGTTCAATTTTCATCACTAGCACATTCTGTATTTATACTATCTCCAACCTTGAAAAGATACAAAGTTGGCCATCCAACTTCAAATTCAAATTAGTTTGGCACCAAACATCCTAGGGTGGAATTAGAATGAGGGCTGCCCAAACACATGCTTCATCGGGACCCATAATAGATCCAATATGCTTCATCAAATTTGAAAATAGTGCTTGACACACAATCGACCAAACCAATGTAAAAAACATAGATCAATTAAGCTCGAAGCTTCCAAATGCTGAAACCATCTTCAATAGAACCAAGACAACACAATTCTAGAACCACAAGCCATTTAAGTATTCAACAAAGAGATATCTGAACTAGCAACAATTCTCCCAGACCTCAATCAGAACACAGAGAAACATACCAAAAGAACATCCTCAATAGTTGAATACCTGCAACTATAGTCGAGCAGAACAATAGGATGGCAAGACACAATGCCATGACTGAGAAATTAGACAAAGCTCAACAGGGGTCTTTGGTGGTTGATCTGGAAGAGGTCAATGATAAAAACCAGGATGAGTATGTTGGTATTTCAAAGAGAACCTGGTCCAATTTGAAGAGGAAGGCTCCTCCTACGCCACAAATGACTCAAACCTTCAAGAAGGGAGTTGAGGACATGCAGAACCTAGAGGCTAAGACTGAGTTTGTTCTAGTGACTCTAGGTTAGTTGCGGCTGGCCTTTTTGTTGGCTTTTCGACTGGTTTTTTGTCTGACCCTCCTGGTCTTTTGTGGGTGGTTGCTGCTTGTTCTGGTTTTTCCCTTTTGTATAGCCTATTTTTTCTATTGGAATTTTTATTCCTTTCTCTTTTGTTGTAAACTTGGTGGTTTTGGGTCCCTATAAAACCCGTTTTTCCCTTTATCAAAAACATATACAATCAACAACAACTAGTAGATAACCAGCTGACTAGTTGACATCAATGAAAACACTTCATTCCTCTTTCCTTTTTTGCAATATTGGTGACTCTACTTAGGAATGCACTTAGAAATTTTCTTGTAGACTGTCCTATCAAAGAGTCATTAAAATCTTGAACTATTATTCATAACTAGAGATTGAAAATTGTGGAATCATAGTTGCACAACCGAGTCACCAACAAATTGGTGATTCTACTAGGGATAATCCATTTTAGGTCTCTATTTCTAGATCAAAATTATTAGAGTCCAATACTTGGGTATGTGTAGAATCATGATGGGCCAAAAAGTGGCAATATGATGGGTATGTGTAGGGTATGTGGCTGATGACATTTTTTTTATGCAAAATTGATGAAATGAAAAGGGTTTTTAAAGGAGATTCTCAGCTATCCACCAATATAAATTATGATTTACTTTGAATTTAATAAATAATTATTATTCATTTTCTATTTGAATTATGACTAAAGTCCTGATTGATAGGCTGATTGAAAACAATCTATAGATTTCAAACAATATCACATTGTTTGAATCTGAAACATGTGTCACATTCTATGCTTCACATAGTATAAGATTAAAATAAAAAATTTAATTACATGAAGTTTTGACCAAGTTAAGGTGGTCAGAAATACAAGTTTTTATATTTTTTGAAAGTTGTAATAAAAAAATCATAATTAATTATTTACTTGGAAAAAAGTTACAAAAAAATATGCATCAAATTGGGACATGAGTCCTCTACTTATATCTAAAATAATATAAAAAAATATTATCATTTTATTGTGGTTAGGGTGGTTAGACAGACACCTACTTATTTTTTCCCTAAAATTTAAGTACTACTACATTGAAATTTCAAATTTTCACCAAATAGATTCTTTTTTTAAATAAACCTACTTGTTTAGAAACTACATTCAATTTTATACAGATTCTATTCTTACATATTTTTGAAATAATATAGATAACTTATTCAAATTTTTACGTCAAGTTTCTTAACTATAATTTTTTTTAATTTTTCACCACTTAAGGGCCTATTTTTTCCATGATGATCTTGCACATACCCACTTTGCAAATTACAAGTACATTTTTTGTTTGGCTTTGGCATCAGTGGGTCAATTCTCTAATATGTTCCTTAGGGTTTGTTGTGTTCTCTTTAAACTTGCAAATTCTATTAAATATCTGCAATAATTTCATGAATATTCTCATAGTTTCTCACTAAATGTGGGTGGTGACTCTAAGATCTCTGCACCAGTGCATATTATTTAAGAAAATCCAGAAAAGGTAGAGTGAAAATTTGCTGAGAAAAGATGAAGTGGACCTAAGCTCATATGATGAAGCATCTTGATGGGAAGCTAGAAAGAAAATTTCAAACGACTCTAGTAAGTTATCTAGAGATAGTCAAGGAATTTGCTAAATCTAAACATCTAGTTCAGATATTAGATGTTTCAGACCTAAAAAGAGTTGTGTTGTAGTGAATACAAAGGATTTTGTGTGACTCTTCTATTGGAGAAGGCCCAGATTGAAGTTAACCTTTGAAAGAAACTTCATATTATTGAAATTCATTCCTCTATGAAAAGAGGTGGAGACTCTATGCAAATAACTTGATGAAATTGTGATGATAGCTTCAAATCTACAATGTTTTCTAGTTAGAGGAATAATTCACGATAGCTACAACATATCTATATTTTTTCCCCTATCTTGGATTTTATGAAGCATAGATTTGTGTGAAAACCATATTGAATGATTTGGAGAAATTTTCTTTCCCTATTGAGTGAATTAAGCATTGATAAAGGGAATGGTAGTGACAATTTTACATACTTCTAAGATATAATTTGAAGTTTCTAAATTGCATTGAAGAAGTATGCTTTTTATTGAAACTTTCCCATTAGAAATATCTTAAACATGATTGTATTGCATTAAGGATTTTAAGGTCATAATTAAATCAAGGAATATGGTAGCGAATGATCAATTGTAGGGTTGATGTTTGAGGTTTGTAAAAGGGGTGCAATAAAATGTATCATTCCCCTATATAACCCTGTGGAGTGTCAAGTGAAAACATGCAAGGTGTGTAGCCTTTTTCATGCCATCAAAGAAATTTCTCCATTGGAAGGTTTAAACTATTAAATTTCAATGGTATTAAGGGTTTCCCAAACCTTGTTCCTAATGATGTTAGGGAAAATTTGCCAAAATTCACAAGCCAAGGTTCAAAATCAGCCTATAAGCATCTGCACATATTTTATGATTTGATGGGAGATTATGAGATAAGTCATGAAGATGTTGTCATGAATCTTTTTTGTTCAATCTCTAAAGGAGGATGCTAGAGATTGGTTTTCATAGTTTTTAGTGTGTTATATCTCTTTATGGAATGAGTTCATGGTAGTATTTGTAGAACAGTTTGGTGAAAGAATTAATCCAATTTCAGTAAGGAACAAACTCATGGAAATTTAGAAGCATGAAGAGGAGTTAATCCCAACTTCTAACCTCATATTTGCAAAGGCGGTAAGAGATATTCCTGAAAATATGAGACCAACTAATGCAAAGTGTTTGGTTGTATATTTCAATGAATTTGATGAGGAAATGAGTCATTTATTGAGAGATACTTGGAGCCTACAACATTGCATCATGCATATAAAATTTCTATGTACATTGAAAGCAAATTGAGGCACTCAATGATGAAGGGATATATGGCTGCAAGTGTCGGCTATTTTAGCACACCTCATATAAAGCGATCAGAAAACAAAAGTGAATGTCATGGTGATCGTGTTTCTTCTATTTTGATTTATCCATCATTACCTAATGTAACTAACATGGTGAGTTCCAAATTGAACATCAACAAATTTTGAGAAATACTAATCAAATTCCCTTTTTTGAAGAATTGCCTAACATGAAAAAGGCATGAAGGAGAATCACCATATGATTTTTTTGCAAGGTTTTTGGATGACTTGTTGGAAATCCTCAAAAGTCTCATACTAGAGGATTCAATGTGCATTGACTTGTTTTGTGAATTTTTTTACTCAGGACTAAGTACCTTGTTAAAGGAATTGAAGCCTCAAGGTTTTGATCAAATAATTGATTGGATTAGAATTGTTAAGGAAGACAAATGTGATTATGCACAAAGTATGATATACCAAAGTCTCAACGGCAGACCTGTGTCCTACTAAAAAGAATCAAAAGGGAACTTAAGTGAAAAGGGTGTATTAGAGAATAGACATTTATCTTGTGGTATGGCTAAGGACAGTGATTGTAATCAATTCACAAGCAACCTATGTGCGAATCAATACATTGATGACAAGGAAGAAGATGCATTGGCAAGTGTTGTTGATGTATCATCACAAATCAATAGTCAAGGTACCGAGGATGATAGTTTGAGAATTCACACTAAACACTCTAAGCATAGTACAAGTGGTAATGAATTGCCTTGTGATGTAATGTGGTGTACAAGATTATTACTAAATTAATTGTATCTAAAGGCTCAAAGTTTGTCTTCCTTCTCTGATCTTTAAGGAGCAAGAGGGTTTTGTAGCTGGTAGACAAATCCTAGATGGTGTGGTGGTTTCCTTTGAAGTCATTCACTCTATAGCGACGTCTAGGGAGAAATCTATGTTCATCAAATTGGACATGGCCAAAACTTATTATAGAGTTAAGTGGCATTTTTTGTAGAGAATTCTCTTCTGCATTGGTTTTAGTCCAAATTGGGTCTGTTGGACTATGATTTGTGTTACCTCTTCCTCTTTCTCTTTTATTTAGAATGGGGAACCTTTTGAGCTTTTTGGAGCTTCCATGGGCCTTCAAGGAGATCCTCTCTCCCCTTATCTATTTATTATTATGGTTGAGGATCTAGGTAGATTTCGTAAGTTTCAGGTTTCCCAGTGCATGATTCAAGGTTGGTGTTAGGGAAACGGGCTACCACAACTTTCTCATATTCAGTTTGTTGATGATACTACTCTTATGGGGAGGGCTTTCCTTTAGGAGGATGCTTCTTTTCAGTAGGATTTGGATATTTACGTTCCTGCTTTGAGTCAAAAGGTTAATGAGCACAAGTCATCTATCTACTTTTTTAATACTCCTCAAGCTATTCAATGGTGGATTGCTAAAATTTTGAGGTTTTAGATTGGGTCTCTTTCCTTTTTTTATCTAAACATTCCTTTGGTTATTAGTAGGCATCTGCTAAAAGAGTGACTCTTCTCTAGTCCTTTATCTAGGCTCTCCCTATTTATAGGTGTTTTATTTAGGTTGCTCCTTTGCATTTCCTTAGGGAATTTGATGCTCTCTCTCAATAATTTCTTTGGAGTGGTAACTTGTAGACAACCAAGTTCAGTCTTGTTAAGTGGGAAACTATGTGCAAGCCACATAAGGAGGGGTGCCTTGGCTTATAATCTGCTATTTTGAATGGGAAAGCTTTTGTAACCAAGTTATATTGGCGTTGGTGTACTAGTCAACATCAGTTGTGGGCCCATATTGTCACCCATAAGTATCTTAAGGATTTTAACACTTTTAATGTTCCTTGCTTCCCTTTAGAGGGAAGGGGATCTATGATTTGACATACTCTAAAAATGGGGGCACAATTGATTAAACAAGGGATATTTTGGATCTGTCATACAGGTTCTCAAACTCTTTTTTGGTGGGATTCTTGGGATGGTCATCCTCCTATCTTTTTTGCTTATTCTCACCTCCAACATCTTTGTGATCAGTTTATTACTGCAGGTTGGAATACGATTGAGCATTATAAGACTATTCAAGATTATGGGTTGGCTGCTAGTCTTAGATGGAAGCACTCCTCTAATTGGTCGTCAGGAGGGTTGGAGGAGGATAGGCAAGAGTTTGCTCATATTCTTGCCTCACGTGAATGCAACACCTTGGTGGGGCATGATGTTTTGGCCTAGAGTAACAATGATTTGTCTAGTAAGTACTCTGTTTTAGCAGGTTATGGAGAGTTGGTTAGGTAGGTGTTTGGGGACATTGAGGTTCCTTGGTGGAAACACATGTGAAACAAATTTTCTTGGCCCAAGGGAAATTTTTTTATGTGTCTGGTGATCCATAATTTGTGTCTTACTTGGGATAACTTGTACAGGCATGGGTTATATGATCCCTAGATGTGTGTTTTGTGTTGAAATAGTGAGGAGAGTGTCTCTCATCTTTTCTTCCAATTTTCCTTCTCTAGGGAGTTATGACACTTTTGGTGAGGTGTGTGGAACCAGACTTGCTGGCATGTTCCCTCTTTGGTTGAGTTCTTTGCTCGGTGGGGCAAGACCCCTATTAAGAATTTTTTTCTTCAAGTTACTTGGGCTCTTGGTCCAACCTTTATTATTTGGCATATTTGGTTGGAGAGGAATCACAAGATTTTTTAAGATGTAAAGTTGGTTGTCCAACATTTGTGGTGGAAAATTCTTCATTCTTTGGGAGAAACAATTTCAGCTAAGTGTGACTTGGTTGAGGGTGTGGATCCAGGAGATGTTTCCTATTGCAATCATCTCAATCTTCTTCTTCAGAGTGGTGTTGGGAAGGGTGTTGGCTAGATCATATGAAATAGATGTAGACATCCCCTTCAGAAGATAAATAGGGAGGGCCATTGGTGTCCTCCTCCTCAGAATGTGTTGAAAATCAATATGGGCGGTTCGTCTCGGGGAAATCTTGGTCACGATGGTATTGGGGTGTTGGGAAGAATAGTTCTAGGACTGTTTAGTTTATCTTCTTTGTTTATAAGGGTTTGCATACTGACAATGTGATGGAGGCTCTTTCCATTATATATGTTGTGGAGCGCGATTGCGCTCTTGGGTGGAGAAGGATCATTTATGAATCTGATTCTCAAGTGATGGTGACTTTGTTGAAGAGGCATCAAGTAGAGGATGTCAATTGGCATTTAGCTTATATTATAAAACAAATTTTTAATCTGTGTGCTTCCTTGGATTTTGTTACTTTCTGTCACATTCCTAGAGAATGGAATGGAGTTGTCGATTGTTTGGCTAAATGGGCCCCCGATCATCCACAGAATTGGAACATTGTGGATAGGGGTCATATACTCCTGAAATTCTCTCAAAAGTTGGACCACTTAGTGGAGATTGATAGGGGTCTATAATGCCCTTACTTTAGACTTCTTTGTTTTAGTTTGAATAAATTTTTACCCCTCTTTTAGTGAATACCCATAAATATCCAATAAAAAAATAAGCAAATTACTTTCTACTCAACCTTCTTTTTAAATATTTCAGTTTTATGTACCTAATAAAACATATCATATTCAATTTTAAAGATTTTTTCTTTTGATTGACCTCGAGGCACATACACAATACTTACGAATAAAATAGTTGAATCTTTGTGCTTACTCTTGATAACATGCTCTCCATAAATATGGGCTAGAAATAATTGAATCTTTGTGCTTTTTCATAGCTTGGTGTGACGCTCTCCATATATGCGGACTGATCAAGAGTAACAAGGTGGGCGTGAGCAGCATCTATAATAAAAGCCATCGCTGTTTTTTTTGCTACTAAGGTGACCGTCGTACACTAGGTATCAAAATTTCCTCTTCGATTGTTTTAAGCTGTGCAACAAACCCTTATAAAAAGTCTTTCCACAGTCGACAGCATTCCTAAAATTCTCAACCAAGCGGCCTAAATATATAATAAGTCTTATTGTAGCGGTTGAAGTAGTTTTATTTCTTTTACTACTGTACGAAATAACGAAATGACAATTCGAAAAAAAAAATCTTATCGGGGGTAATGCTTTTCCTTTTGTTATTCTACAAGGATGGGTTTTCAACAAAGGGAAAAATTGTTACATAACGATTTAATTGCAACTGAATAAGATTTGAAATTGTCGTGCACTAAGACATGTATATGATGAAATTTGTATATTTATGTTAATTTTTATTTATTTAGTAGTTAATATAATTAGTTATGCAAGATAGATTCATTCTTTTAGCTCTTATCCATCTTCATTTTATATTTGATTGCAATTCAATAAAGATTTCAAAATGTGATGTACTATCAAGTATGCATATATGTGTGCGTGTGGTGAAATTTATATATTTATTTATTTAGTTGTTATTTTTCGAGAATATTTTTTTATAATTACGTTTTGGTAAATAGCAGAAATTTGTATGAAGATTGGTTTTTTTTTCATCTATCTTGATTTACACTCAATTGTAATTGAATAAAGATGTAAAAATGTGGTGTATTAGTGTGTGTGTGTGTGTGAATATGGGGTGAAATTTGTATATTTATGCTAATTTGTATTTATTTAGCAGTTATTTTAAAAAAAAAAATCTTTTGTATAATTATATTTTGATAAATAACATAATTTTGTAAGAAGATGGATTCATTATTTTAGCTCTCATCAATCTCCATTTTATCCTTAATTACAATTGAAAAAAGATTTGAAAATGTGATGTACTAGTGAAATTTGTATATTTATATTATTTTTTATTTATTTAGTAGATTTTTTAGAAAATATCTTTTTATAATTCTACTTTGGTAAATAGCACAATTTTTTATGAAGATTGATTTTTTTAACCTTTCATCTATTTCCATTTACACTTAATTGCAATTGAATAAAGATTTAAAAATGTGGTGTATGAAAAAGTGTGTGTGTATATATGGTGAAATTTGTAGCTACACTTAATTTTTATTTATTTAGTAGTTATTTTTAGAAAATGTCATTTTATAATTACATTTTTTATAAATAGCACAATTTTGTATGAATATTGATTCATTCTCTTAGCTTTCAGCTATGTCCATTTGCACTTAATTGTAATTGAATAAGTATTTGAAAATGTGATGTACTAAAAAGTGTGTGTGTGTATACATATATAATTGATTAAGTATTTGAAAATGTGATGTACAAAAAAGTGTGCATGTGTCTTTGTATATCTATATATATATATATATATATGGTAAAATTTGTATATTTATGTCAATTTTTATATATTTAGTAGTTATTTTTAGAAAATATCTTTTTTAATTATATTTTGATAAATAACACAATTATGTATGGAGATGGACTCATTCTTCTAGATTTCATATATCTCTATTTACACTTTTACTTGTTAGCCATATCTTTTTGATTATTATAGATTCTCTCATATATTCCATATTTATTATTTCTCTTCTATTCATATAGATATTTTGTATAGAAAATTCACTAATCCATTAAATCCTAGGTCATTCTCATGTATGTGATATTGACCCTCTAATAGAGCCTACATTCTTATAATAAAAATTTAAACGTAATTCTTACTCATTTTAGTATCAATTGAGATAACTATTCACATCTTCATGTTTTTCATGTCTTAGTATTTAAAAGCATTAAATTGCATTAACATATCATCTTCACACATCAGGGAATCCATAAACATCATTGAAATATTATTCATATAAAAGGAATAAGCATGTTACACGAGCACATCATTTTGAGCACCTTAAAATAATCTAAAATTGCTTAGCTTTAATTCCAAGTACAACTATAAAACTATCATTTCATAAGGAATTACCTAGGAGAATGTATAATCTAGCAATTCAATGACCTTTTAAAAGAATTATTAAATAATGATAAGCCTCATATCATGGTATAAATTAGAAATATAGATTAAGAAGGAAACAAAGATGCACATTTGGCTAAATCACTTCCACAAGTGACAAGACATGTTAATTCCAATAAAATCATCTTGGGTCAATAAATTTTGAACTAGATAGAGAAATGGTTACTACATAAAAAATGAGGTGAGCGATAGAAAAGGGGAATATTTCTCTTAATATAAAAAAATGGAAATGAGGGACAAAAAATAGGTCAAAAGTGGCCACATTTTCTTCAAGTCAAGTAAACTAGAACTTGGGTGAGTAATTCAAGATATTTCCACTCAAATTTTGATATGTGATTAAAATAAACTATACTATAATTCTAGCTTCTAAAAATAGTAAGGATTTAAAATATTTTAATATTAAGAGGGTGAAATATTAAGCACAGATAAAGTTGTTCATATTTTTATCATTAAAATATAACATAACATCTCATATGTGTCCCTCCATTTTTTTGGTGCATTAAATATTTGTTAAAATCAATAGTTCAGAAATATAGTTAAAGAGTCAGTAATACAAGATATATATTTTCATTTAATATTTTTGTGATCCTTTCTATCCCTCAACTTAGTGTGCTTACCCACTTAGATTTCATTGCCAAATTATAGATAGTCTCATTCAATGATGGAGCTAAATGCATATATCCCTAACAAACTTACTTTCCTAAAATATCATTTAATCCTTAGTAAATCACTGCCACTACTATCAAATAGTTATTCTAGGTTAATCCATGCATAAACATACATGAATATTATTCGATTAATGTAGATTAATCTTAGAGAATTCCTTTTTTTGCTTACACTTTTGGTGAGCCCTATGGTTTTGCAACAACCTAGCATTTATATTTTCATTATTTTTGGATTTTATACTATATTATTGTAATTTATTATCATTTTTATAAGTTGCAATTGTTTGTGTTCCTTTATGTTCAATAGAAAATTATATACATTTTTATTTAGGGTTTTTTTATGCCAAAATTTGATGAGGTAAGAGTGTCTTATGGGAAACTTGGTTTATGGGGGACCTTTTGTGCTAAACTGAGTGACCTCCAGGTTTTTAGAGAAGCTGAATTCTTCTATAATGGGGGTTTGGAAAGGGAAAAGGAAACAATGTATAAAATAAAGTCTAACCTAAGGCGATGCACCAAGACTTAACAATAGGAACGATAAATCATAGATCTAAGGGCTTGATTGGTGTTTGCAGTGTTCCAGAAAATCAGAAACTGAAGATTACAACATAAACAATCCATTCGTTGACATAAAATAATATTGCATACATTCCTACTACCAAGAAGAGTCATTAGGCATGGTCTAGGTTAGAAAACTTGCATTCAACATATATAGAAGATCTTCAAATGAAATTTCCAGACAATAAAAGAACAGTTTGTAGTTTGATCAAATAGAATGAAAGAATAGAAAGGTTGAACAATTGGCATAGTCTAAATTTTTTTTGCAATAAAATAAAACAATAATAAAGGCCTGGCGTATTTTACCAAAACCAATATTTCCTCTGAATTTTGAACCCTTTTCTCACAATAGAGAAAAGTATATATAGTAGGAAAAAACCCCCACCACTTCGAAGAGTAGCAATAAAAAATTGCAATCCCCTGACAATGATACAAAAATTAGAATATTCCCCAAGCTGTTGCAATAGAAATGATTTGAAACCAAGCATCTGGTCATTCCAGGCATAGGTGCATCCTCTACAAATGATGGCAGTGGTCTCGGCAAGGCTTAATCAGACAAGTGTCACCATCCTGTGCAAATGATTATGACACATAGTGGCTAATAGCAGCATTTGGTTCGTCTAGTCCATCGCCTGAATATGAGATCTACCGACTGGGCACATGGTAGCCTTTCGCTGCCTATGTGAACATCTCTCTCTTACCGTTGAAGTCTTGCACTAAGGCTACATGTGTTGAATGGGCAGAACACTTAACCAATGGTGGAGGGAATGATCACCAGTCGGCCACAAAAGAGACACATGGCAACATTTCGCTACCCATGGTTGTTACTTCATCTCTACGCTGAAAGTTTTGCGAAGAGTAGGCATGTAGCAAGAGCACACCAAAGATAACAATTGTGGAGCCCGCCAAGCTCTTTGGGAATGAGGTTTCAGGGCACTCAAGCAGAGCCTGATGAGATAGCAAAAAAGAATGACAAAAATATCCCGCTGCCATGACACATTGAAGCATAGCGGGGTTTCCCAAGATGCAAAAGGAATGAAGAAACTCAGGCTTGCAAAGAGTAGACATGTGGATCAGGAGAGCAGAACTTAGATAAAAAGTTGAGTTGATTACTTACAGTGCACGGGCCAATGCATAGAGAAAATTACACCCAAAGGGAGCTTGCTAAATATTTATTAACAGCCTTTGGCGACTACTAGAGGCATTTCACTTTGAGGAATGGAGAAACCAAAATTTCTCTGGTTTACAGACCATAGCGCCATTTCATTAGATAACAGAGTCAGAGATTGGAAAGAGCCACCTGTAGAGGTGACCATTCACCTTCAGATGGCCTTACCATGTTGCGCAAATTCTCCTATGCTCCACTTAGATCAATAGTTTCTTTATAAGGCAGTGCATTAGGTAAACTAGCCCCTACTTCACAATGAAACAGTAGTTTTGCAAGCGGATGAATAACTCCCTCAATGTTGGCTACGGTGGGAGGATGACTAAAATTCCTGAAAGCATTCGCATCATTTTCCTTCTCTTCTATTCTTTTCTGCAATCTACTCAACCCTTGCAATATAGCCATTTTGAAGGAATGAGGACGGAAAAACCATCATGGTTAACTCAGAGAAACTCTCCTGTATGTTGTTCAGTGTCTTGCTTAGAGTAGTCGTGGCTGCATTAGTGCACTAGAAGGTAGAGTGGCAATGGATGAACTTATTTTCTGTATGAGCAGTGGCATCTCAATCTTCAATCCCTGCCCTGGTGAGATTTTCATCAGAGACCAAGTATAGCTCAGTGAGCAGATCTTTCACTTTTGGAACCTTTTCCAAGATAAATTGTGGGAACTGCTCAATTGTATCATGAGCCTCCTAGCTCAACTTTGATGCCTTGGTGATGAACCGAAGGGTAGGCTGCAGCACTAGATAGAAAGTCTTAATATTTTCCTAGTGAGAGATATACAACTGCCTAACCAATGGAATAATGTCCGGCTGTGCAGGAGAAGACAAGAGAGGGATTTTAAGAAAAGTGATCTCCGTGTCCTTTGAGTTAATGGCCTTAGCCAACTCTACCCTTTTATTTTTCTCATACACTAGCTATTCTATAGAGCTACTTATTTCTTTATTCCAATTCTCCTTGGCTCGAGAGTGATTTGCTAAGTGTGCTTCTAGAGAGGACTTTGTCTCTTGGAGCTCTTCTTCTAATTGACCTTTAAGCCCTTAAATTTAACCTAATTTTCTTATATTTTCTTCTCATATTGAGCTTATTGGTGTTCCAAAGCCTCATTCCTATGTGCCATTCCTTGATTGTAATCAAGGCGAAGTCGCTTCAGCTCTTCATTCTTCAGTCGCAGATTCTGCTCCATCTCCAGATTCTTAGACTATAGCTCTTTTACCATGGTAGGGTCAGTAGTCTAAATCTTTGCAAGCTCACCTTGAAGTTTGTTCTTCTCATCCTCCACTACCAGTGCCCTCTCTGTCATATGTGCAACATCTGCCTCTAAGGATTTCTCTTTTTTCTCTAAAAAACTAACTCTTTCCCTTACTGCTTTAAGTTGGTCATCCTTCTTTAACTGGTGGCCAACTTTGAGAAAGTTAGAGGTGACCACCCGCTGTGTTTCTTCCATAATTTCAACCTTATCTTGTGGTCGATCCACCTTCATCTCAAGCCCTACTGCATATATTTCATAATCTTCTAGGTTCATTTCCCCTTGGGGCTTGGTTACTCTCGGGTACATGGTTGCAAACTTCAATTCCTGTCGGGTCTCATCATAAAGAGTATATTTTTGGCTTGGCAAAAGCACTGTCATACTTTTCCTTGCACTTTTGTATTCTACTTACACGTGCCTCCTTTCCGTAATCAATTTGTTCCATAAATTTGGCTGGTGACAAAACTAGTCCACCTGCAAAAGGAGCACTAGAAGGTAGGGCATAGGGATAGGTAACCCTAATAGGCACGGGCATTTGTTTCTTCTGGAGAGTGACGATTTTTTGGGAGAAGTGGGGTATGTTACAAAGCTTGGTTTGAGGACCAGCAGAAGGGCTAGCCACTTGCCATGACTCAATTGGTGAATCTACCAAAGGACTCATAGGCTGGGATGGTGGAGGAGTAAAGCTAGGTGGAGTAGTTTATGAGAATTAGGAAAAACCTCCCACATGTGTTGGATCAAAACTAGGAAATAAAGGGCCAATACTCATTGGAGGGATTGTCGCTGAGGCAAGGGTAGATACCAAGGAATGAGAAGAAAGGGAAGAAGGAGAAAATTTTACCTATTGACTGGTCAATGGCGGCTCTAAAATTATTGGTGACTCTTCCTCAACCTCAAGCTCCTAGCTAGCTGCAGGAAATATTCTTCCGGCGGGTTCTTGCAAACCTTCTCTGATAATGCTCTTTGTGCACTGTCATTTTGCGGGTGGGATCTCCCAAGCATCGGTAGCTATTGCCATTTGTTGCTGTGATACCTTGGCTTCCTTAGTGACCCAAGTAAGTGTATGTAAATCCCTTGATATATTAAAATGCACATTCGTGGCTACATAGGTGAGTTGTCTAGACCCCTTTTCCTTCGAAGTAGAGGATGCAAAAGTTGTCGCTTCTTCTTCTTGCTCTTCGAACTCATCCTCTAGGTCCTCGATGTTATTGCTGCTAGAGTTTTCGTTGGGGTGGCCATCATCCCACCATTGTTCAAATTGCTTGTCCTCCTTCAAACTATCATAAGGGACATCCAATTGCCTTGTCTCTTGGCGATACTTCTAGAAAGCTTCTATTTTTTCATTAATCCACTCCTCATCCTTCTGCAAATTATTGTACATCGCATGTTCCATGTGAAATTATCCTTTCCCACTACCACAACAAAGTAGAACTTGTGCCATGGCCCTCTATTATCTTGTGTGGGAATACATGCTAGTTCAACAAAATTTTCATCCTTGTCTACCCGCGGGTGACACTGCTTTTCGTAGTAAGGTCAGGGAACATGTGTAACCTTCATGTACGACTCCGACAAATCATTGACAGGGTTGTACTCCCATTTTTCACTTACCAAAACCAACCTTAAATGAGTTAGTTTATCCTACAATAACTGGTCTGATTGTTTGTTTAACAAGCTCACCGATTTGAAATTCTTCAGATAGGTGAAGAATCCTTTTCTCTAGACACTTTTGCTGCTGCAAAAGGCAAAATCAATGATACACACCTACCTATACATTTCAAGTGCGAGTACCCTATCTGTGACATAGGCTAGAAGAAGGAAAGGTTGACTAGTGAAGCCTTGCATCCGGAGAATCGTGAAATTTGTTCCAAAGAACTAGTCACATGCGGGAGTGAAAATTTGCATATATCCAGTCTAATCCCTATTGAGCCAAATTATGTCACCTTCTCCTTGTAAATCATGCAAGACTGGAGTTATGAAATAATCCAAAAATGCATAATAATCATATGACATGAAAAGAAAGGGCGTCTATGTGGATACTAGCTTCCTCTTACCCCGTTCATCAAAAATTGATAATTCAAAATACGGGGCAAAGAAATCAGGGATTTGATGTAGGAACATGTGAACCAGGAAGGAAAGAAATCTAAACTTTCCCTCCGCTGGGTAATTCTTTATTTTTTGTATCATTTCATCTACCATGAACTCAGGGAAATCATACCAGAAGGTATTGTGTTGCTTGCGGAATTGGAAGGCTAGTCCCAATTGAAAAGTTTCCACCATCTCATCGGAGTCTCGGCCTCATACAAAAGCTAGCATGGACATGGCATCTTGCATATCCTCGCATAGTGCACCGCGCAGCAACGAAATACTTGGGAATTTAGCACTTGGGATACTTTTCTTACCAATCTCTTCCAACAAGAAATTTGAATTCTTTTTCATCGCCTTCCATTTTTTTTCTCCTTTACTAGGGTAAAAGGACTCAATTTTCTCTCTTCTTTTATTTGGGTCCAAGATGCATAGCATATGCCAAACGGCTTGTAGAGTGATGTGAAGTCTTAAGTTTCAGCCTTCGATGTAGTGGGTGTTAGGATTATAATGCTGAATGACAGCGTCAATGATCTCCAGGCAGTAATGTACTAGCGGAACCATGTATTATGGAAGACCACTATACCAAATATTTCTTGTTGTAGACGTGTCTACCTTTGGTGTCATCAACCTTGCACAGGCTGCTTCTCTTAAGGATTTAGGGTTTTTTCCAAGTCGTGGGTCATAAATATTATCCCATTTCTCTTCAACCCTTTTCTTGTTTCTGTAATCTTTGGGCTTGTGCAACTCTATCGTATACGCCCTCTTCGGCTTGCTTGGTATACTAGGCATAGCATATGCCAATCCTCATAGACATACACATCTTTTGATGACCGTGTGGCTATAAACAACTCCTGGCCAATCTCCTATATTTGCTAAGGTGAACTCTTCGACATTTTTAGATGAAAACTTTCGCAGGTTCTGGACTCTTTGAAATTTTTATTTGGCTCTGAATATGCTAAAAATTTCTCTGCACCTCAAGATTTGGCGTATTTGAAAAGCCTCTGAACCTTAAACCTTTTCATGCAATATTTGGCTATCTTTTTGTAAGGTGGTAGAGGAAAGTGTTCCTTTTGCATTTAATTCGGCATGTACCGTTATTCCCTTGGCTCATGCAAAATGAATTAATTGCCATTTTGAGGTGGCAAGAATTGATTATTACATTTGGCAACTGTGTGATATGTTGTGCTTTTCCTTGTAACTTGTGCCAGAAATTTTCCCTTTAACCTAATGTTGGAATGCGCTGGCAATTAATATCCTGGATGGAATGATTAAGCCAAAATAATCGATCATGCCCTAAAAAGATATGGATCCTGCATTGGGCTCTGGGAAGCGCCCGTAAGATGACACAATAGCCTATGGCCATGCAGCTTACTGCCAATGAGCGCCACCATTTTAAAGCTAATTTAACTAGCTCTCATTAACTTAGCACGCATTGAACCATACTCCTATAGATGCAATTGGGTAGGAAATGTGAGCAAATGTAGGCACGCCTTCCAAGTTGGCATTTGGTTATCATCACGTTTTTCTTAAAATAGATTAGCATGTGTCTTCTCATCTTTTCTATAAATAGGCCACTAAATAGTGAGGAAATCATACTTAGTATTTGAGCAGTTTTAACTATAGGTTATTAACACAGTTCTAAGCAAGTTTTCTCATAGGCTAGGTGGTAGGTACATTTCAGTATTGGTTAGAAGGTATAAGCATAGTGTCAGAATCATGGATACTCTTGTTAGGTTAACCTCTTATAAGTCACAGAAAATGCTTTTGAGCGAGGTTTCCACTAGGCGGCTGGAAAGAATGACCAAGAATAAACATTCCTTGGTTCTAGTAGCCATAAAATGGGTTTTGGGTAGGGACTGCATAGAGTACAAGGACAAGTATTGTTTGAATACTTATATCTATTCACACTTTGTAGCATCGATATTAGAGATTAGCATCCCCAGGCCTCTAACTTTGAAGCTAGTCAAGGAAATATTTCCAAGGAAGTACTTGAATGGCCTAGGTGAGATTGTTGCTCATGTTGCATATGGGGTAGGCCTGCCATCAGCCAGCGACCTCCGTCACTACATTGAGGAAGAAGCAGTAGTTGTATGGCTACCATTTCTCTGTGGATTCCAACTTCAGACATGCGACGACCATGGGAAGAGGGTTACCTAGGCCTTGCACTTTCTATTTCGTAGCTACAACATGATACCATTCTGTGACGTCGATTGGTATACTGACTTCAGGAACCTGGTGTTTCCCCTGCCAATGGTGGTTGTGTCGAATGATGTTGCTTTTGTTGCCAAAGAACCTGCTGACGAAGATGAGGTAGACGTTACCATTGACGCGTCAGTTGCTACATCCCATTCCCTTGGATGAAAAGCCTCCCTAATCCTAAAAAAATGCCTCCTAGTTTCTTTATTTTCTATTGTTGCATACACCACCTACCTTATTGTTTTGTATATAAGCGTAAAAAAGGCTATAAATATTGCATATATGAAAGAATAGCTCAAATAGTCATATACTTTTTTTGATTATGGCTTTCTCAACCATTTTGAAATGTAAAAAAAAAAGAATATATATAAATAGATATATATCTTTATAAAAATCCATGGCTCTTTCTTCCATCCTGCATTTCAATTTTATGGGCTCTTTTATAGCATATGTGTTCATTTTCTTTGCACATGGGTGTATTTTATGTAAATCAATTCCGCTACTCTATCCTCTGCAATAATGGGTTATTTCTGCAAAAACATGACCCAATTTCAAAAAGACTGGCCAACACAAAGGGAAATAAAATAAAAGCATTATTCACATATGTACAAAAACAGAACTCGACACTTAATGGAACAACTTAAGATGAATCCCATTGACCGAGATTCCTAATGGTTCCTGTTCCATATTTTCTAACTCAAAAGCATTATGCTCCTTGCACCGAATGAATTTAAAGGGGCCCTCCCATAGGCTATCAAATTTACCATGTTGACCTGGCTTAGCAGCCCTTTTATCATATTTCAGTACTAAGTCTCCGCACTTTAGGCCTTGGTCAGAAGCCTTCTTGTCAAACCATCACTTGACCACTTTTTGGCGGCTTATCATAGCTATTAGGGAATTCTCATTTTTTCTTGTACTTCTAACAGTTTGGCAAGCCGAACATCCATGGTGCCATTTTTTTCTATCTTGCTAGATTTCAACAGTTGGAGTGTCAGAATCTCCATAGGTATAGGCAACAGTGCCTCTTTCCCGTATACCAACTCATAAGGAAAATTCTTAAGGATTTGCTTAGGAGTTATGTGATTTTCCCAAAGCGCTGCTCGGAGGTTCTTATGCCATTCCCTTTGGTGTTCTGAACCAATTCTTTTAAGGAGTCAGACTAGGCTTTTGTTTGTTGACTCTGCTAGGTTGTTTCCCTGCGGGTAATAATTTGATGATGTCTTAAGGAATATGTTGTTCATTAATGTAAAGTGACATACCTTTGTGCCTAGGAAGGCTCTGGAATTATCAGATATGATAGTCTTCGGATGACCGAACCTTGTCACCAGCTCTTCGAGGAAATCCAGAGTCTTTGTTTCTGTTGTGTTTTTAAGTAGAATGGCCTCCATCCATCTTGTAAAGTAATCTATGGTGGTAAGAATCCACTTGTGTATGGCACTAGAAGTTGGATTAATCATCCCGATGAATTCCAAGCCCCATTGTGCAAACAGTTTGTCTGCCACTATAGGTTTGAGAGGCATTACTAAATTCTTCCTTCTATAAGTAAAGAACTAGCAGTTTTTGCAAGATTTTACCAAGGAGTGGGAGTCATTGAAAAGTGTAGGCCAATAGTAACCTACGCACATGATTTTAATGGCGGTGGTCTTAGTGGAGAAGTGTCTACCCGCAGCGCTATTGTGGAATGTGTCAAGGATCCTCTTTGCTTGCTTTGTAGTAACACATCGTAGGAGTAGACCATTGAAATTTATTTTGAAAAGGACCCCCTCCACTAGCATATATCCACAATTTTGTAGTCGGTAGTATCTCCTCTTTTTGGAGGAGAGACCTGACAGATAATTTCCTATTTGCAAAAACCTCATTCTATCTGTCAGCCAACAACCCTCTGATTCTGGCTCATTTATCAAAACAAGCTCTGGTTGCTCTCCTACAGTGGGTAATTCCTCGTCCTATGCCATGTATTCGCATAGTCCTCTTCCTTTGATGGTTTTAGTGGGTTTGACCTCAATATCATATTCAAGGATCTTGGTGATCCAATTAGCTCTTTTTTCTACCTCCATGATATATTCGTACACACTAGAATGTGCGACATAAACAAACACTTTGTTGTAGGAAATTACATGGCGAAACTTTTTAAGTCCTTTTACTATTGCAAAGGCCTGTCTTTCGATGAAATTATAATTTGTCTCATATTCCTTTAGGATCCGAGAGTAGAATGCCATTGGATTTTCTCCCTTTCCTTCATCATCTTTTTGGGTTAGGACAGTAGTGATACTGGACTTGCTACTACATGCATACATTATAAAATCCTTAGATAGATCTCGATTAACTAGTACTGGAGCTATGGAAATAGCTTCCTTGACTTTTTCAAAGGCTTCCTGAGCTTAGGTCGTCCACTTGAATGCCTGATCCTTTTTAAGCATCAGGGTGATTGGCCTAATTATTCCCACAAAGTCAAAAATAAACTTGCTAAAAAAATTTACCTTGCCCAAGAAGGATTGAACACCTTTCATATTCACCGAAAGGGGAAGTTCCTTGATAGATTTCACCCATTCAAGGTCGATTGAAATTCCTTCCTTAGATACCACATGTCCTAACAGCTTGCCTTGTAGTACTCTAAATATGTATTTTTTTAGATTTAGGGAAACCCCAAACTCCTGGAACTTTTGGAAAACTATTTCCAAGTGGTCAAAATGATCATCCTTAGATTTAGAAAGCATAGCAAGATCATTTAAATAAATTAGAATAAACTTATTAATTAGCTTGCTGAATGCGATATCCATCGCCCGCTAGAATGTTGCCCTTGCATTGGATAAAATAAAAGGAATTTTAGCATATTCAAATGTTCCCCACTTTATGGTGAATGTGGTCTTGTGCTGATCCTCTTCTTTAACTCAGATCTGATTGTAATCAAAGAAACCGTCCAGCAAAGAAAACATTTTTGATCTTGCTACCATTTGTAAGATTGACTCCATAGAAGGCAGCGGATAATAGTCCTTTAGGGATACTCTGTTTAGGTCTCAGAAGTCCATGCACAAGTGGATATCTCCATTCTTCTTTTAGAATAAGACCAGATTGGATACCCAAGTACTATGCTTGATTGAGAAGACAATGCATGACTCAATTAGCTTAGTTAACTCTTGCGCCATTAGCGCTTCAATTTTAGGGTTTACTGGCCTTTGCTTTTGTTAGACTAGTTTTGCACCTTCTGTTAGCTCGATCATGTGTTGAATGATATCATGATCATATCCCTCCAGATCATCATAGGACTAGGCCACTACTCCATATTTTTCACAGAAAATGATGAGTCTTTCTTTATCATGGTGTAGGACATCTTTCCCAACCTGAAGATTTCTACCATCTGAGACCTGAAGGTCCACGTAATCACTTTTGTCTACCTTGAAATTTCGTCTATCATTTCTTGCATCATCACAATCAATTTAATTGTTGAGAGTAACCAATCCTTTCAGAATCTTGTTAGATTTGAGCTACATAATTTGTCCTTCATAAGCTTTGGTAATCTTTGGTTGAAGCTAATTGACAAATTCCCCCTACTACTGGATGAACGAGGCCATATGTTCATCACTTTCAAAAAATTTCCAACTCTGATCATTGTCAGGAATTGCTGGTCAAACTAGTACTTGCATTGAATTTTCGTGTGTATAAGGTCAGAGGTAGGATTAAACTGAGCACCAATCATGGTAATGTGATCTGCATCACTATTTTGTCCTCGAGGAATAGTCTAGATGTTGAAGGCTTCAAAAATATCAACCAGTTTCCAGACTTGGTGCCGATAGGATCTCATGTGGACATTCCTTGCACGAAAATCCCTAGGACTTGGTTGACTATCAGTTTAGAATCTCCAAACACCATTAATTTCTTAATTCCCATATGCTCCGCAAGGCTTAAATCTTGAACTAATCCTTCATATTCAACCTCATTGTTTGAACAAGTGAAATGAAAATGGAAAGACCTTAGCAACTTTTCATCTTGTGGGGATATTAAACATATCCCCACTCCAGTGCCAACTTTACCCTTTGCTCCGTCAAGTATAGCGTCCATAGCTCATTTGCTTGGCTACCTTCAGACTCTTTGGCAACCTTTGGGAACACCTGGTCTTCATCATAAATTACATAATTTCCCAATCCTATAGCATGATAATTTCCAAAAGGGTCACTTTCCATGTGTTCACTCAACAAAGCATCTTCTTGGTCATCTATTTCTTTGCTCACCTTTTCTTCCTCTAGTAATTCAACACAATACATTTCTTGCTTGGTGATAGAGGTATGTGCGACTTCAAAATTGATCAGAGCTTCATCTGCTACATGTTCAGAATGCAAATCCTTCAATTCTATCTTCATTTTTGTGTCGTGCTTGGTTCTAAGTATCAGATGTGACCAATCTAAGGACATATATCTTCCCACCTTTGAAGTAAATTCTCAGGATAGATAGAGACCAAACATAGGAGGAACATCTATGATCACAATGTCTTGCGACACTGTGATACTAGGGAAAGAAAATAGAGATAAAGGAAGTTCCTTGATGACACCTATGGTTTCAACTTTGTTCCCATCAAACTACATTACCCCCCTTTCTATAGGTTCATAGCCGAGTCCTAAAGCTTCGGCTATCTGTTTAGGCATAACCATGGTGCTAGTGCCAAAATCAATCCTAGCATTGTGTAATAACTTCTTTCCTATGATGAGATTCTAGAAGAAGGGTTACAGTTTCAACTTATCTCTAACTTTGATAGGGGAATTTTTGTATTGTTTGTAAATACTTTAGCTAGCGGTATTTGATTAACAACCTTTGCACTGGAAAACTGCTATGTTGGAGTTTTGCTAACCTCTTCTTGAAGCGCCTTCTATAATAGCATTTTTTGCTCTAGGATAGCTAGAATGTCCCATAGAGACACATTAGCAGATAACTTCTTCAATTATTCTACTACATTAAAAGGTGCCAAACTCAAAGGTTTCTACTCCTTGGCTCTTGTTATAATAATTTCCTTCCATGGTTGAGATGGTAGCGGGGCTGTAGAAGTGCCAAGACTCTGATCGGAAGCACCTTTGAGTTGCGGGTTGGCTAGATGCAGAACAATTGACTTGGCAGTATATCTCCTCTTTGAGCGGGTGTTATAATCAAATTGCACTTGCATTTTTTTGGATATGAACATATCATTAGCAAACACTACTTCTTCTTCCTCCATCCAAGAAAAAAATGCATGATAAGGAGCGATATCAAATTTTTAGTCTAGAGACATTCCTTGCATTTACGCGGTAAGAACTGCACTCTCCATTTGTGGTGAGGCATATATATAACTTCGATGACCTATCATCATGCCTTGGTTGTGTTGCCCTGCCACCTTTTGTTGCAAGTTGCCATGCGGATAGTTCTAGGGCATATGTGCATTGCTGCAAGGGAAGCACCACAGATTGATGTCATCAATGAGATTGTTCTACCCTATGGTTAATTCCCTACTTGAGCTCAGTGAAGTGCTCATCAGTGGAGTAGGCACTCACACCATTTGGTTGGCGGTTCGAGCTAGTGGATTAGTGTGAGACGCGCCCTGGTACTGATTCTACTGATATGAGGACTGCCTGCCTTGATAGTTTTGATATGTAGGCTTTAGAGGCATTGATTGGTTATGCTTAAGAGTGGTTATATAATTTTCCATTATTCGCAACATTTCATTGAGGTCGCTCATTTCATCTTTGGAAGAACTCAATGTAGAGGCTACATTTTGTGGGGCGGCTGCATATGTGTACATCGACTAGGGAGTTGTAGGCACATTAGTTGTCATGAATTCTTGTGTGGGAATCAATATTTTAGGAAATATCAGCATAATAGGCCAAGGAGGCAACTTTTCACAATCTATCAAATGATTCTCGGCTTTGACATCGACACCATAACCATCTGGTAGAGTAGCTCCTCACAAAGACTTGATCATCATAGAAATGTTAGAATTGATGGACTTCAGATAAAATATGAATGCCAACTCTAGAGTCAGGCATATAGTAACAAGTATCCTCTACCAATTTGTGTGAAATTGGGCATTAAAGTCTATCAAAGCCTCCTGGGGGGCTCGTTTTATGACAAACAGTTGATAGTACAGTGAAGAGTGATCTCCATCATTTGAGAACCTCTCATAGAATGGATCTTTGAGCTCGTCCTAGGTGTGAATAGTGCTAGGTGATAGTGTTCAGTACCAATCCAGTGCCTTGCCTTTAAAAGATGCAGCAAGAATCCTTAGAGCTACATTTTGTGTTGTGATCCCATGTACTAGACACACATCCACCACATCTTGCAAATGTTTTGTGGGTGTTCTTGAGCCATCTCCAGTAAACTTGGATATAGCTTTCATAGTTGAAACCGGGATAGCACCCCAGACAATGGGTGCTACTAGAGCTGCTAGGGGACTTCCGATGTCCCATGCCACGTAATTTCTATTGGAAACTAACAACATGGTTAGAGGAATAGGTGGCGGGAGTGGAACGGTTACCAACTAATTTGTACCCTGTACTATTCCTAGTCGAGGTACTAGTAAACTGGGGTTACCTGCGGTTTGGGATCTAGTTACAAGCCGATGGCTCATACACCCTTCTAAAATGCAAATTCATTTAAGCTCAGTCCCACCGAGTGTGCCAGAAAAATAATAAATTATTGATGCCAAAATTTGATGAGGTAACAGTGTCTTATGGGGGACCTTTTACGTGAAACTAAGTGACCTACGGGTTTTTAAAGAAGCCAACTTCTTCTATAATGGGGGTTTGGAAAGGCAAAAGGAAACAAATATATAAAATAAATTCTAAACAAAGGTGATGCGCCAAGACTTCACGATAGACACGATAAATCATAGATCTAAGGGCCTAATTGGTGCTTGTAGTGTTCCAAAAAATTAGAAACTAAAGATTACAGCATAAATAATCCATTCATTGACATAAAATAATATTGCATGCATTACTACTGCCAAGAAGAGTCATTAGACATGGTCTAGGTCAGTAAAGTTGCATTCAACATATATAAAATTTCTTCAAATGAAATGTTCAGACAATAAAAGCACAGTTTACAGTTTGATAAAATAGCATGAAAGAACAAAAAGGTTGAACAATTGGCACAGTTTGAAAGTTTTTTGCAATAAAATAAAATAGTAATAAAGGCCCGGCGTCTTTTACCAAAAGTAGTATTTCCTCCAAATTTCAGACCCTTTTCTCACAACAAAGAAAAGTATATATAGCAGGAGAAAACCCCCATCGCTTCAGAGAGCAGCAATAGAAAATATTTCACAATCCCCTGGCAATGATAGAAAAATAAGAATATTCCCCAAGCCGTTGCAACAGAAACAATTTGAAACCAAGCATCCGATCATTCCAAGCATAGGTGCATCCTCTGCAAATGATGGCAGTGGTCCTGACAAGGCTTAATCAGGCAAGTGTCACCATCCCATGCAAATTATTATGACACGTAGTGGCCAATAGCAACATTTGATTTGTCTGGTCTATCATCCGAATATGAGATCCGCCAACTAGGCACGTGGCAGCCTTTTGCTGCTTGTGTGAACCTCTCTCTCTCGCCACTGAAGGCTTGCGCTAAGGCTACACGTGTTGAATGGATAGAGCACTCAACCAATATTAGAGGGAACAATCACCAACTGGGTGCAAAAGAGACGCATGACAACATTTTGCTGCCTGCGGTTGTTACTTCATCTCTACGCTAAAAGTTTTGTGAAGAGTAGGTACATAGCAAGAGTACACCGTAGATAACAATTGTGGGGCCTACCAAACTCTTTGGGAATGAGGCTTCAGGGCACTCAAGTGGAGCCTGATGAGGCATAAAGAAAGAATGATAAAAAATGTCCCATAGCCACAACATGTGGAAGCATAGCAGGGTTTCTCGGGATGTGAAAGGAATGAAGAAGCTTAGAGTTGCGAAGAGTAGACACGTGGAGCAAGAGAGAACTTAGATAAATAGCCGAGTTGATTACCTGCGGTGCATGGGCTGATGCATAGAGGAAAATACACTCCAAGGGAGCTCGTTAAATATTTATTAGTAGGGTTTAAAGTTCATTATTTACTATCTCTTTCCTCCATTCTACTCAGCTATTTCTAGATTATTAGAATTTCATTTCAATATCTAATACTAATATTTCTTAATTTAAACTCATGTTCATATGGCCAACCAATATTTTTATAAATAATATTCCTAATTTGACTAATGCTAAAACTCTCATACAGCTAGCTGATATAATTTTTAATAAATCCATTAATAACACACTCAAATGAATTAAATATCTTACAAGCTATCAATTCCATAGTTCATTTTATCTACAAATACTTTTTCATTTACCTTCTCCCCTTCCTCTTTTACTTGTTCATAACCTACCATTGTGCCTTCCACATCCACTATGCATCACCATATAACCAACCCTAATTATTATTATGTAGCTCCATTGTTAAAACTCTCATACAACTAGCTAATATGATTTTCAATAAATTCATTAATAACACACTCAAATGAATTAGATATCTTACAAGCTATCAATTCCATAAGTTTTTTTATCTACAAAGACTTCTCCCCTTCCTCTTTTACTTATTCATAACCTACCATTGTCCCTTCCACATCCACTATGCATCACCATATAACCAACCCTACTTATTATTATGTAGCTCCATTGCTAGAAGAGATTATTTATTGAATAAGGCATCCTAAGGAATTAAAGAAACAAATACCGGTATCTTCTAATATTAATAACTATTTGATTTAGGTAGGTTTTATATATTTAAATAATTCTAAACACAAACATATAATTTTTTTCTAATTTTTAATTTAAATTAAATGATGAATTCTAATAAAATTTAGTTTTTTTAGTTTCAAGTTACTTTATGTCTTAGAAATTACTTTATTCTTATTTAGTTTCTTTATATAGTTTTTTTAGTTGTTTCCTTCTTTTCATGCTAAAACCTATTATACTTCTTATTTTTATTGTTAAAGAAATATAATTCGAATTATATTTTTTTTCACTAAAATTTATATTTCTTTTAGTTTTCTTTTATTTTTTCTATTTCTAAAGGTAATATCCTCTATTGTGAACTTGAAAGTATATAAAAGGATGATTAAAATAAGTATGGTTAAATTAATATTGATGGTTTGGTTTGTAATATTTATGAAGTTCACAATAATAAACAAAAAATAATTGTATTTTAGTTTCATCTGATAATGATTATAGAGGATGATATCATCTTTATTTATTCAAACTTAGTTATAGAAGAAATATCTCACATTTAAAGGCTTTATTAGAAAAACTCAATTGATGTTTGGATTTCTCTAATGATAGTGTTTATTATTTCTCCACATTTCCTCCTCCTCTTTATGGTTTTCATCCTAAATATACTACTCGTATTATATACACATTAATCATGATTTATTATACCTCTAAGACTATAACATATACCACTTCCCAGACTATCACCACTCATCATACTCAACCCACTCCTACATCAACCACTTCATCTCATATGATGTTTATCCTTCATTATATCTCTGGATATCCATGATCTTTTATATCATACATAATATTTCCTCTTCTATGCCTCCTCCTCAACTTATATCACCTATTGCATCTCTCTTACCGCCCCTCTTACCACTCACACCCACTTCTATACACACCATAGTGGTCCCCAAACTTAAGTAGTTACACTTCAATATTCCACCCTAGATAGACTAATTCATATTATAGAACATATAGAAAATAATGTGGATAGTAAAAACAATTGTACTTCAGGATAGTAAATAATTAAAGGATACCATACATGCTTCACTATTTTATCAAAGGTTTATGTATCCTCTCCCTTTGGTCCTTTTTGACACTATGATTTTAGTTTATGTTGACAAATGTGACCCAAATACATATTTGAGATTTTTTATTATTACATGTAGCATAGATCTCATAAATGAGGATATTATTAAAAATTTATTTACACAACTTAAAATATTATACTATTGAATGGTTCTTACATCATATCCTCAAGGGTCTACTTACACATTTAAGTATTTGACGAAGGAACACCCAAACCAATTAAAGGTAATATAGATATTAGAGTTACTATTTTTGATCTTTTGGATGTGTTGAAAGATCAAATGAAAACATTCATATGTATGTGCATAGAACTGTGGGTCAAATTTGGCTAGGTTTCTCTAAAATTCAACTAAATTGGAACAAAGAATATGAGATTCCTATACTCAAACATTAAAGATGCAATGAGAACAAGAAAAATGGTATTGTATTTATAAACTACTAAAACTTTTATTAATTCAATAAGATTAAGAAGGTCAAACAATAGGTACACATATAAATATTCTTGTTTTTATCACTAAGAAATAACATTGCCTATAATCTGCATACCCCTTTTTATTATGTATTTCTAAAAAAATTGATAAGAACAATACATCATCACAATAAAACAAAACTCTCCACAAACTTCTCTAATCACTTCTTCATCCTTCATGTTCTCAATATTGAGAAGTGAAATCTTTATTTGAACTACCCCAAACCTTATTCTAATCCCAAATCATCCCCTACATTTGTTCTATAAGTCATGTTCTTCGAGGAAAAATCATTTAATATGGCTACAATGTAATAACAATTAAATTAAATAGACTATTATTCTAATTGTTGATCTTTTTAATTTTTCAAATTTTTGATAGCTAATTTTAATTCAGATGGTGAGATAGGGGAGAAGTCCCAGTTATCGTCACCCATTGAATTACCGCCACCTCCGTGCTCACTTAACCCCCCCAAAAAAAAATCACTTTGATCCACTAGAAAACTTTATTTTATTGAATAAATAATTACAAAAACACCAATGGCTACTCATTAAGTGCTAAAGTGAATGAGACCCATTGACTTTTGAGTGGATTTGAATGATAAAATAGTTATAATTGACTGAAATTATAGCGGGTGGATACTGGGACATTAGGTGGCGACGACTAGACGACACCTCTAAAAGGTGACTTTTTGACCCCTGCGCGCATATCAAACACTCCCGTATTCAACCAAATTGCCCACAAGCCAAAACCCTACTTATAAGCACTTAACTTGTGAGTGAAAAAAACCCATAAATTTTTTTTTCGATTCAGCTTATGGTTTGAATTCTATGGTTGCGTGAAATTAGCCATGACAGATAGTGAGTCTTCTCCCCTAGGTTGTAGCTTAAACCTAGACCAATATTGCTAAATCGTTGAGCTTTACCACTCGACCTCGGCCGTAGACATGGTTATGGATTTTAACTTAAATACAATCTTTGTTGGGAGAACGTAATAAGTGAAAAGGGAAATTTAGAGCAGGCCATATCCGTACACATATTATTTAAACATGGATCATGGAGGTGAGTGAAACCGTCAAATTTAGTCCTTTTATGTAGTCAATACGGTAACTGTAAGTATCCCGTTTCAAAATGAAAACCCTGTGCTCACCACTCATTTTTTGCCTTTTTTCGGCACCCTTTTTACTTCTACTCGACAAACTGACTCACATATATTAAAGTGGCAGCGAACCTATATTTTCTTAGTGTTCGACAAACTGAGTGAATAGTTTGGGATGGTTTGTTTAGAAATGGGGGGCAGGCGCGCGAATCGGTGCATGTTGATCGAAATTCTGTGCTTAGAGTTGGCCGTAGCATTCACATTAACCATTGCCATCGCAGTACCCATTAACAAAACCTCACATTCTTCTTATGTCTTTGCTTTGCATCGCCCTATCATTAATGGAAAATTTTCTGTTGACAAACATCGCATGCTATTAGACGAAGGCGATGAAGATGCTTTTGAGAAGAGGGATGTGGAAGCCTTACTTTCCTTCAGATATGGAATTACAGCCGATCCCATGCAATCGCTTTCCAACTGGACTTACACCAATTCCCAAAAAGTGTGTTCATGGAATGGTGTCCGGTGCAAAAAGCATACGCACAGAGTGGTGGCTATCATTCTTACTCAATTGGGATTGGAAGGTACCATTTCTCCCTCAATAGGAACCCTCTCCTTACTGTGCACATTAATCTCTCTGCTAATTATTTCACGGGAAGGATTCCAATTCAGCTTGGCGAACTGAAAGCACTGAGGGTACTCGACCTGAATACAAATCAGTTGATGGGTTCTATCCCCACGTCTCTTGCCAATTGTACGCACCTTCAGTGGATCAGACTTTCACAAAATTACTTGACTGGTAGCGTAGGAGAAGAATTTGGTGGCCTGAGTAATTTACAGCATCTTCACTTGCCCTACAATGGACTAGTTGGAGAGATTCCAAGTTCTCTGGGTAACTGCACATCTCTCCTTGATTTGGACCTTGGCCATAATAATCTCACAGGTTCGATTCCTTCTGTTTTGGAGTCCACAAAACGTGTTGTATCTTTCCTTTGAAGGCATCTTGCGAATGCGTAGCATTCTTCCTCATTGTAATTGCTGTGAATTGATACTATCTTTTCAATTTTCTCATATTGTTTTGACAGGTAGCATTCCGTTTGAATTGGGGAGGTTGAAGAAATTGTTATACCTTGATCTGCAGTCGAATAGGTTGAAGTCTCAAATCCCTTCAGATATGGGAAACTGTAGCAATCTCAAGTGGCTTGACTTGGGAAACAATAATATTAGTGGATCATTGCCCATGAGTATTGGGATGCTTCCTCTCCACGCCCTTTCTTTACTAGGAAACCAGTTTGAAGGGACACTATAGAGTCGTCACTACTAATATGGAGCATTTCATTTATGATCACGATAATTTATGACCAAATACTAATTTTGTCTTAAACATATTTAAGTTATATTTTTTATTTTATATTGTCTAAAATTAAGACAATAGAAATTAAACATATTTAGGTTATATTTTTTTATTTTATATTGTCTTAAATTAAGACAAAAGAAAAACTACATTTTCCCTAAAAATATATTAATTCTTTCCCACAGTTTTCCTACCTTTTCGATGGTTCTATGAGTTGGCTCTCCCGTCTGCTACTACAGCCGCGGCGTCCCTCTCGGATGCAGTTTCTTCTGGCGGGAAGGCTTACAATGGGTTTTGTGGGAAGCTTTATAACAATGGGTGTGGCGGGAAGATCATTGTATTGGTTTTTCATTG
>VDFB02075321.1:7903467-7937612 GCA_007258455.2 Sequoia sempervirens
GTAATAATTTGATGATGTCTTAAGGAATATGTTATTCATTAATGTAAAGTGACATACCTTTGTGCCTAGGAAGGCTCTAGAATTATCAGATATGATAGTCTTCGAAGGACCGAACCTTGTCACCAGCTCTTCGAGGAAATCCACAGTCTTTGTTTCTGTTGCGTTTTTAAGTAGAATGGCCTCCATCCATCTTGTAAAGTAATCTATGGTGGTAAGAATCCACTTGTGTATGGCACTAGAAGTTGGATTAATCATCCCGATGAATTCCAAGCCCCATTGTGCAAACAGTTTGTCTGCCACTATAGGTTTGAGAGGCATTACTAAATTCTTCCTTCTATAAGTAAAGAACTAGCAGTTTTTGCAAGATTTTACCAAGGAGTGGGAGTCGTTGAAAAGTGTAGGCCAATAGTAACCTACACACATGATTTTGATGGCGGTGGTCTTAGCGGAGAAGTGTCTACCCGCAGCGCTATTGTGGAATGTGTCAAGGATCCTCTTTGCTTGCTTTGTAGTAACACATCATAGGAGTAGACCATTGAAATTTATTTTGAAAAGGACCCCCTCCACTAGCATATATCCACAATTTTGTAGTCGGTAGTATCTCCTCTTTTTGGAGGAGAGACTTGACAAATAATTTCCTGTTTGCAAAAACCTCATTCTATCTGTCAGCCAACAACCCTCTGATTCTGGCTCATTTATCAAAACAAGCTCTGGTTGCTCCCCTGCAGTGGGTAATTCCTCGTCCTATGCCATGTATTCGCATAGTCCTCTTCCTTTGATGGTTTTAGTGGGTTTGACCTCAATATCATATTCAAGGATCTTAGTGATCCAATTAGCTCTTTTTTCTACCTCCATGATATATTCGTACACACTAGAATGTGCGATATAAACAAACACTTTGTTGTAGGAAATTACATGGCAAAACTTTTTAAGTCCTTTTACTATTGCAAAGGCCTGTCTTTCGATGAAATTATAATTTGTCTCATATTCCTTTAGGATCCGAGAGTAGAATGCCATTGGATTTTCTCCCTTTCCTTCATCATCTTTTTGGGTTAGGACAGTAACGATACTGGACTTGCTACTGCATGCATACATTATAAAATCCTTAGATAGATCTCGATTAACCAGTACTGGAGCTATGGAAATAGCTTCCTTGACTTTTTCAAAGACTTCCTGAGCTTAGGTCGTCCACTTGAATGCCTGATCCTTTTTAAGCATCAGGGTGATTGGCCTAATTATTCCCACAAAGTCAAAAATAAACTTGCTAAAAAAATTTACCTTGCCCAAGAAGGACTGAACACCTTTCATATTCACCGAAAGGGGAAGTTCCTTGATAGCTTTCACCCATTCAAGGTCGATTGAAATTCCTTCCTTAGATACCACATGTCCTAACAGCTTGCCTTGTAGTACTCTAAATATGCATTTTTTTAGATTTAGGGAAACCCCAAACTCCTGGAACTTTTGGAAAACTATTTCCAAGTGGTCAAAATGATCATCCTTAGATTTAGAAAACATAGCAAGATCATTTAAATAAATTAGAATAAACTTATTAATTAGCTTGTTGAATGCGATATCCATCGCCCGCTAGAATGTTGCCCTTGCATTGGATAAAATAAAAGGAATTTTAGCATATTCAAATGTTCCCCACTTTATGGTGAATGTGGTCTTGTGCTGATCTTCTTCTCTAACTCAGATCTGATTGTAATCAAAGAAACCGTCCAGCAAAGAAAACATTTTTGATCTTGCTACCATTTGTAAGATTGACTCCATAGAAGGCAGCGGATAATAGTCCTTTAGGGATGCTCTGTTTAGGTCTCAGAAGTCCATGCACAAGTGGATATCTCCATTCTTCTTTTAGACTAAGACCAGATTGGATACCCAAGTACTATGCTTGATTGAGAAGACAATGCATGACTCAATTAGCTTAGTTAACTCTTGCGCCATTAGCGCTTCAATTTTAGGGTTTACTGGCCTTTGCTTTTGTCAGACTAGTTTTGCACCTTTTGTTAGCTGGATCATGTGTTGAATGATATCAGGATCATATCCCTCCAGATCATCATAGGACCAGGCCACTACTCCATATTTTTCACAGAAACTGATGAGTCTTTCTTTATCATGGTGTAGGACATCTTTCCCAACCTGAAGATTCCTACCATCTGAGACCTGAAGGTCCATGTAATCACTTTTGTCTGCCTTGAAATTTCGTCTATCATTTCTTGCATCATCACAATCAATTTAATTGTTGAGAGTAACCAATCCTTTCAGAATATTGTTAGATTTGAGCTACATAATTTGTCCTTCATAAGCTTTGGTAATCTTTGGTTGAAGCTAATCAACAAATTCCCCCTACTGCTGGATGAACGAGGCCATATGTTCATCACTTTCAAAAAAATTCCAACTCTGATCATTGTCAGGAATTGCTGGTCAAACTAGTACTCGCATTGAATTTTCGTATGTATAAGTTCAGAGGTAGGATCAAACTGAGCACCAATCATGGTAATGTGATATGCATCGCTATTTTGTCCTCGAGGAATAGTCTAGATGTTGAAGGCTTCAAAAATATCAACCAATTTCCAGACTTGGTGCCAATAGGATCTCATGTGGACATTCCTTGCCACGAAAATCCCTAGGACTTGGTTGAATATCAGTTTAGAATCTCCAAACACCATTAATTTCTTAATTCCCATACGCTCCGCAAGGCTTAAATCTTGAACTAATCCTTCATATTCAACCTCATTTTTTGAACAAGCGAAATGAAAACGGAAAGACCTTAGCAACTTTTCATCTTATGGGGATATTAAACATATCCCCACTCCAGTGCCAACTTTACCCCTTGCTCCGTCAAGTATAGCGTCCATAGCTCATTTGCTTGGCTACCTTCGGACTCTTTGGCAACCTTTGGGAACACCTGGTCCTCATCATAAATTACATAATTTCCCAATCCTGTAGCATGATAATTGCCAAAAGGGTCACTTTCCATGTGTTCACTCAACAAAGCATCTTCTTGGTCATCTATTTCTTTGCTCACCTTTTCTTCCTCTAGTAATTCAACACAATACATTTCTTGCTTGGTGATAGAGGTATGTGCGACTTCAAAATTGATCAGAGCTTCATCCACTACATGTTCAGAATGAAAATCCTTCAATTCTATCTTCATTTTTGTGTCGTGCTTGTTCTAAGTATCAGATGTGACCATTCTAAGGACATATATCTTCCCACCTTTGAAGTAAATTCTCAGGATAGACAGAGACCAAACATAGGAGGAACATCTATGATCACAATGTCTTGTGACACTATGATACTAGGGAAAGAAAATAGAGTTAAAGGAAGTTCCTTGATGACACCTATGGTTTCAACTTTGTTCCCATCAAACTACATTACCCCCCTTTCTATAGGTTCATAGCCGAGTCCTAAAGCTTTGGCTATCTGTTTAGGCATAACCATGGTGCTAGTGCCAAAATCAATCCTAGCATTGTGTAATAACTTCTTTCCTATGATGAGAGTCTAGAAGAAGGGTTACGGTTTCAACTTATCTCTAACTTCGATAGGGGAATTTTTGTATTGTTTGTAAAGACTTTAGCTAGCGGTATTTGATTAACAACCTTTGCACTGGAAAACTGCTATGTTGGAGTTTTGCTAACCTCTTCTTGAAGCACCTTCTGTAATAGCATTTTTTGCTCTAGGATAGCTAGAATGTCCCATAGAGACACATTAGCAGATAACTTCTTCAATTATTCTACTACATTAAAAGGTGCCAAACTCGGAGGTTTCTACTCCTTGGCTCTTGTTATAATAATTTCCTTCCATGGTTGAGATGGTAGCGGGGCTGTAGAAGTGCCAAGACTCTGATCAGAAGCACCTTTGAGTTGCGGGCTGGCTAGATGCAGAACAATTGACTTGGCAGTATATCTCCTCTTTGAGCAGGTGTTATAATCAAATTGCACTTGCGGTGTTTTGGATATGAACATATCATTAGCAAACACTGCTTCTTCTTCCTCCATCCAGGAAAAAAATGCATGATCAGGAGTGATATCAAATTTTTAGTCTAGAGACATTCCTTGCATTTGCACGGTAAGAACTGCACTCTCCATTTGTGGTGAGGCATATATATAACTTCCATGACCTGTCGTCATGCCTTGGTTGTGTTGCGCCGCCACCTTTTGTTGCAAGTTGCCATGTGGATAGTTCTAGGGCATATGTGCATTGCTGCAAGGGAAGCACCACAGATTGATGTCATCAATGAGATTGTTCTACCCTATGGTTAATTCCCTACTTGAGATCAGTGAAGTGCTCATCAGTGGAGTAGGAACTCACACTGTTTGGTTGGCGGTTGGAGCTAGTGGATTAGTGTGAGACGTGCCCTGGTACTGATTCTGCTGATATGAGGACTGCCTGCCTTGATAGTTTTGATGTGTAGGCTTCAGAGGCATTGATTTGTTATGCTTAAGAGTGGTTATATCATTTTCCATTATTCGCAACATTTCATTGAGGTCGCTCATTTCATCTTTGGAAGAACTCAATGTAGAGGCTACATTTTGTGGGGCGGCTGCATATGTGTACATCGACTAGGGAGTTGTAGGCACATTAGTTGTCATGAATTCTTGTGTGGGAATCAATATTTTAGGAAATATCAGCATAATAGGCCAAGGAGGCAACTTTTCGCAATCTATCAAATGATTCTCGGCTTTGACATCGACACCATAACCATCTGGTAGAGTCGCTCCTCACAAAGACTTGATCATCATAAAAATGTTAGAATTGATGGACTTCAGATAAAATATGAATGCCAACTCTAGAGTTAGGCGTATAGTAACAAGTATCCTCTACCAATTTGTGTGAAATTGGGCATTAAAGTCTATCAAAGCCTCCTGGGGGGCTCGTTTTATGACAAACAGTTGATAGTACAGTGAAGAGTGATCTCCATCATTTAAGAACCTCTCATAGAATGGATCTTTGAGCTCGTCTTAGGTGCGAATAGTGCTAGGTGACAGTGTTTAGTACCAATCCAGTGCCTTGCCTTTAAAAGATGCAGCAAGAAGCCTTAGAGCTACATTTTGCGTTGTGATCCCGTGTACTAGACACACATCCACCACATCTTGCAAATGTTTTGTGGGTGTTCTTGAGCCATCTCCAGTAAACTTGGATAGAGCTTTCATAGCTGAAACCGAGATAGCACCCTAGACAATGGGTGCTACTAGAGCTACTAGGGGACTTCCAATGTCCCATGCCATGTAATTTCTATTGGCAACTGACAACATGGTTAGAGGAACGGGTGGCGGGAGTGGAATGGTTACCAACTAATTTGTACCTTGTACTATTCCTAGTCGAGGTACTAGTAAACTGGGGTTACCTGCGGTTTGGGATCTAGTTACAGGCCGATGGATCATACACCCTTCTAAAACGCAAATTCATTTAAGCTCAGTCCCACCGAGTGTGCTAGAAAAAGAATAAATTATTGATGCCAAAATTTGATGAGGTAATAGTGTCTTATGGGGGACCTTTTACACGAAACTAAGTGACCTACGGGTTTTTAAAGAAGCCAACTTCTTCTATAATGGGGGTTTGGAAAGGGAAAAGGAAACAAATATATAAAATAAATTCTAAACTAAGGTGATGCGCCAAGACTTAATGATAGACACGATAAATCATAGATCTAAGGGCCTGATTGGTGCTTGTAGTGTTCTAGAAAATTAGAAACTAAAGATTACAGCATAAATAATCCATTCATTGACATAAAATAATATTGCATGCATTACTACTACCAAGAAGAGTCATTAGACATGGTCTAGGTCAGTAAAGTTGCATTCAACATATATAAAATTTCTTCAAATGAAATGTTCAGACAATAAAAGCATAGTTTACAGTTTGATAAAATAGCATGAAAGAACAAAAAGGTTGAACAATTGGCATAGTTTGAAAGTTTTTTGCAATAAAATAAAATAGTAATAAAGGCCCGGCGTCTTTTACCAAAAGTAGTATTTCCTCCAAATTTCAGACCCTTTTCTCACAACAGAGAAAAGTATATATAGCAGGAGAAAACCCCCACCGCTTCAGAGAGCAGCAATGGAAAATATTTCACAATCCCCTGGCAATGATAGAAAAATAAGAATATTCCCCAAGCCGTTGCAACAAAAACAATTTGAAACCAAGCATCCGATCATTCCAAGCATAGGTGCATCCTTTGCAAATGATGGCAGTGGTCCTAACAAGGCTTAATCAGGCAAGTGTCACCATCCCATGCAAATGATTATGACACGTAGTGGCCAATAGCAACATTTGATTTGTCTGGTCCATCATCCGAATATGAGATCCGCCGACTAGGCATGTGGCAGCCTTTCACTGCTTGTGTGAACCTCTCTCTCTCGCCACTGAAGGCTTGCGCTAAGGCTACACGTGTTGAATGGGTAGAGCACTTAACCAATATTAGAGGGAACAATCACCAACTGGGTGCAAAAGAGACGCATGGCAACATTTTGCTGCCCGCAGTTGTTACTTCATCTCTACGCTGAAAGTTTTGTGAAGAGTAGGTACGTAGCAAGAGTACACCGCAGATAACAATTGTGGGCCCTGCCAAACTCTTTGGGAATGAGGCTTCAGGGCACTCAAGCGAAGCCTGATGAGGCAGAAAGAAAGAGTGATAAAAAATGTCCCATAGCCACAACATGTGGAAGCATAGCAGGGTTTCCCGGGATGTGAAAGGAATGAAGAAACTTAGAGTTGCGAAGAGTAGACACGTGGAGCAAGAGAGAAGAACTTAGATAAACAGCCGAGTTGATTACCTGCGGTGCATGGGCTGATGCATAGAGGAAAATACACTCCAAGGGAGCTCATTAAATATTTATTAATAAGGTTTAAAGTTCATTATTTACTATCTCTTTCCTCCATTCTACTCAGCTATTTCTAGATTATTAGAATTTCATTTCAATATCTAATACTAATATTTCTTAATTTAAACTCATGTTCATATGGCCAACCAATATTTTTATAAATAATATTCCTAATTTGACTAATGCTAAAACTCTCATACAGCTAGCTGATATAATTTTTAATAAATCCATTAATAACACACTCAAATGAATTAAATATCTTACAAGCTATCAATTCCATAGTTCATTTTATCTACAAATACTTTTTCATTTACCTTCTCCCCTTCCTCTTTTACTTGTTCATAACCTACCATTGTGCCTTCCACATCCACTATGCATCACCATATAACCAACCCTAATTATTATTATGTAGCTCCATTGTTAAAACTCTCATACAACTAGCTAATATGATTTTCAATAAATTCATTAATAACACACTCAAATGAATTAGATATCTTACAAGCTATCAATTCCATAAGTTTTTTTATCTACAAAGACTTCTCCCCTTCCTCTTTTACTTATTCATAACCTACCATTGTCCCTTCCACATCCACTATGCATCACCATATAACCAACCCTACTTATTATTATGTAGCTCCATTGCTAGAAGAGATTATTTATTGAATAAGGCATCCTAAGGAATTAAAGAAACAAATACCGGTATCTTCTAATATTAATAACTATTTGATTTAGGTAGGTTTTATATATTTAAATAATTCTAAACACAAACATATAATTTTTTTCTAATTTTTAATTTAAATTAAATGATGAATTCTAATAAAATTTAGTTTTTTTAGTTTCAAGTTACTTTATGTCTTAGAAATTACTTTATTCTTATTTAGTTTCTTTATATAGTTTTTTTAGTTGTTTCCTTCTTTTCATGCTAAAACCTATTATACTTCTTATTTTTATTGTTAAAGAAATATAATTTGAATTATATTTTTTTTCACTAAAATTTATATTTCTTTTAGTTTTCTTTTATTTTTTCTATTTCTAAAGGTAATATCCTCTATTGTGAACTTGAAATTATATAAAAGGATGATTAAAATAAGTATGGTTAAATTAATATTGATGGTTTGGTTTGTAATATTTATGAAGTTCACAATAATAAACAAAAAATAATTTTATTTTAGTTTCATTTGATAATGATTATAGAGGATGATATCATCTTTATTTATTCAAACTTAGTTATAGAAGAAATATCTCACATTTAAAGGCTTTATTAGAAAAACTCAATTGATGTTTGGATTTCTCTAATGATAGTGTTTATTATTTCTCCACATTTCCTCCTCCTCTTTATGGTTTTCATCCTAAATATACTACTCGTATTATATACACATTAATCATGATTTATTATACCTCTAAGACTATAACATATACCACTTCCCAGACTATCACCACTCATCATACTCAACCCACTCCTACATCAACCACTTCATCTCATATGATGTTTATCCTTCATTATATCTTTGGATATCCATGATCTTTTATATCATACATAATATTTCCTCTTCTATGCCTCCTCAACTTTTATCACCTATTGCATCCCTCTTACCGCCCCTCTTACCACTCACACCCACTTCTATACACACCATAGTGGTCCCCAAACTTAAGTAGTTACACTTCAATATTCCACCCTAGATAGACTAATTCATATTATAGAACATATAGAAAATAATGTGGATAGTAAAAACAATTGTACTTCAGGATAGTAAATAATTAAAGGATACCATACATGCTTCACTATTTTATCAAAGGTTTATGTATCCTCTCCCTTTGGTCCTTTTTGACACTATGATTTTAGTTTATGTTGACAAATGTGACCCAAATACATATTTGAGATTTTTTATTATTACATGTAGCATAGATCTCATAAATGAGGATATTATTAAAAAATTATTTACACAACTTAAAATATTATACTATTGAATGGTTTTTACATCATATCCTCAAGGGTCTACTTACACATTTAAGTATTTGACGAAGGAACACCCAAACCAATTCAAAGGTAATATAGATATTAGAGTTACTATTTTTGATCTTTTGGATGTGTTGAAAGATCAAATGAAAACATTCATATGTATGTGCATAGAACTGTGGGTCAAATTTGGCTAGGTTTCTCTAAAATTCAACTAAATTGGAACAAAGAATATGAGATTCCTATACTCAAACATTAAAGATGCAATGAGAACAAGAAAAATGGTATTGTATTTATAAACTACTAAAACTTTTATTAATTCAATAAGATTAAGAAGGTCAAACAACAGGTACACATATAAATATTCTTGTTTTTATCACTAAGAAATAACATTGCCTATAATCTACATACCCCTTTTTATTATGTATTTCTAAAAAAATTGATAAGAACAATACATCATCACAATAAAACAAAACTCTCCACAAACTTCTCTAATCACTTCTTCATCCTTCATGTTCTCAATATTGAGAAGTGAAATCTTTATTTGAACTACCCCAAACCTTATTCTAATCCCAAATCATCCCCTACATCTGTTCTATAAGTCATGTTCTTCGAGGAAAAATCATTTAATATGGCTACAATGTAATAACAATTAAATTAAATAGACTATTATTCTAATTGTTGATCTTTTTAATTTTTCAAATTTTTGATAGCTAATTTTAATTCAGATGGTGAGATAGGGGAGAAGTCCCAGTTATCATCACCCATTGAATTACCGCCACCTCCGTGCTCACTTAACCCCCCCAAAAAAAAATCACTTTGATCCACTAGAAAACTTTATTTTATTGAATAAATAATTACAAAAACACCAATGGCTACTCATTAAGTGCTATAGTGAATGAGACCCATTGACTTTTGAGTGGATTTGAATGATAAAATAGTTATAATTGACTGAAATTATAGCGGGTGGATACTGGGACATTAGGTGGCGACGACTAGACGACACCTCTAAAAGGTGACTTTTTGACCCCTGCGCGCATATCAAACACTCCCGTATTCAACCAAATTGCCCACAAGCCAAAACCCTACTTATAAGCACTTAACTTGTGAGTGAAAAAAACCCATAAATTTTTTTTTCGATTCAGCTTATGGTTTGAATTCTATGGTTGCGTGAAATTAGCCATGACAGATAGTGAGTCTTCTCCCCTAGGTTGTAGCTTAAACCTAGACCAATATTGCTAAATCGTTGAGCTTTACCACTCGACCTCGGCCGTAGACATGGTTATGGATTTTAACTTAAATACAATCTTTGTTGGGAGAACGTAATAAGTGAAAAGGGAAATTTAGAGCAGGCCATATCCGTACACATATTATTTAAACATGGATCATGGAGGTGAGTGAAACCGTCAAATTTAGTCCTTTTATGTAGTCAATACGGTAACTGTAAGTATCCCGTTTCAAAATGAAAACCCTGTGCTCACCACTCATTTTTTGCCTTTTTTCGGCACCCTTTTTACTTCTACTCGACAAACTGACTCACATATATTAAAGTGGCAGCGAACCTATATTTTCTTAGTGTTCGACAAACTGAGTGAATAGTTTGGGATGGTTTGTTTAGAAATGGGGGGCAGGCGCGCGAATCGGTGCATGTTGATCGAAATTCTGTGCTTAGAGTTGGCCGTAGCATTCACATTAACCATTGCCATCGCAGTACCCATTAACAAAACCTCACATTCTTCTTATGTCTTTGCTTTGCATCGCCCTATCATTAATGGAAAATTTTCTGTTGACAAACATCGCATGCTATTAGACGAAGGCGATGAAGATGCTTTTGAGAAGAGGGATGTGGAAGCCTTACTTTCCTTCAGATATGGAATTACAGCCGATCCCATGCAATCGCTTTCCAACTGGACTTACACCAATTCCCAAAAAGTGTGTTCATGGAATGGTGTCCGGTGCAAAAAGCATACGCACAGAGTGGTGGCTATCATTCTTACTCAATTGGGATTGGAAGGTACCATTTCTCCCTCAATAGGAACCCTCTCCTTACTGTGCACATTAATCTCTCTGCTAATTATTTCACGGGAAGGATTCCAATTCAGCTTGGCGAACTGAAAGCACTGAGGGTACTCGACCTGAATACAAATCAGTTGATGGGTTCTATCCCCACGTCTCTTGCCAATTGTACGCACCTTCAGTGGATCAGACTTTCACAAAATTACTTGACTGGTAGCGTAGGAGAAGAATTTGGTGGCCTGAGTAATTTACAGCATCTTCACTTGCCCTACAATGGACTAGTTGGAGAGATTCCAAGTTCTCTGGGTAACTGCACATCTCTCCTTGATTTGGACCTTGGCCATAATAATCTCACAGGTTCGATTCCTTCTGTTTTGGAGTCCACAAAACGTGTTGTATCTTTCCTTTGAAGGCATCTTGCGAATGCGTAGCATTCTTCCTCATTGTAATTGCTGTGAATTGATACTATCTTTTCAATTTTCTCATATTGTTTTGACAGGTAGCATTCCGTTTGAATTGGGGAGGTTGAAGAAATTGTTATACCTTGATCTGCAGTCGAATAGGTTGAAGTCTCAAATCCCTTCAGATATGGGAAACTGTAGCAATCTCAAGTGGCTTGACTTGGGAAACAATAATATTAGTGGATCATTGCCCATGAGTATTGGGATGCTTCCTCTCCACGCCCTTTCTTTACTAGGAAACCAGTTTGAAGGGACACTACCAGAAGCCGTCTTCAATATGACCCAATTAACCTCCTTAAACATTGGCCTTAACAAATTGAGTGGAACCATCCCCCAGGGCATTGGAAAGCTGACGCAGTTGACCTTTTTAAATCTAGGTACAAATAGGCTAACAGGTCTGCTACCTGAAGGAATAACAAATTTGAGCAAGCTTGAAACTCTTTTCCTGGACACTAACGATCTGACTGGAGAAATTCCAAGGGGCATAGGAGAACTGCTATCTTTGAAGAATCTGATTCTACATTCAAACAATTTGACAGGAGGCATTCCCTCTGAACTGGGGAGGTTGAAGAAGTTGCAGTATCTCTGGCTGCAGTCTAACAGGTTTAAATCTCAAATCCCTGCAGAAATAGGAAATTGTAGCAATCTTACGGGTTTTGATTTGGGATACAACAATATTCGTGGACCATTGCCCATGAGTATTGGGATGCTTCCTCTCTCCGCTTTTTCTTTATTAGGAAACCAGTTTGAAGGCACGCTGCCAGAAGCCTTTTTCAATATGACCCAGTTGACCTACCTAAATATTGGTGTAAACAAGTTCAACGGAACCATTCCCCAGGCCATTGGAAAGCTGACAGAGTTGACCTATTTAAATCTCGGTACAAATAGGTTAATTGGTCTGCTACCCGAAGGAATATCAAATTTGAGCAAGCTTGAAAATCTTTTCCTTGACACTAACAATCTGACTGGAGAGATTCCAAAGGGCGTAGGAGAACTGCAGTCTTTGAAGACTTTGTTTCTATTTTCAAACAATTTAACTGGACCTATTCCGCGGAGTATTGGGAAACTCAGAAATCTTATTCGGCTTGCCATGTACAAAAACAAAATTTCTGGGTCTATTCCTGACAGTATTGGCAGTTTGGTTTCACTTCAGACGCTGGATGTATCTGATAATCAGCTGACAGGACAAATTCCGCAATCCATTGTCAACTGCAAGTCTTTAACTGATTTGGTATTGGCCGACAATTTTTTGACGGGAAGAATTCCAGCAACATTGATGAACTACACAGCCTTGAAGACCCTGAAGCTATCCAGCAACTCATTCTATGGAGATCTACATATTAATTTTTTATCCACTGAAGTTATTTCTGTTCATTCTAATAATTTCTCTGGTACTTTGCCTGCGTCCTTGGTCAATTGTACGAATCTTAAGCTGCTGGATTTCAGCAAGAATCAGTTGACAGGTGAGTTTCCTTCAGACTTCCTTGCAAATTGTCAAAATTTGAGAGTTTTAAGTCTGGGCTCTAATGAACTTGAAGGTAAAATTCCTCCGTGGATCACAAACCTCACTAGTTTGCAGGTGCTAGATTTATCCAATAATAAATTCAGCGGAAAAATTCCATCTCGTCTCAATGGGATGAAGGGATTTCAAAACTCAGAATCTTCTCAAGTGACAGGTAACACACTCTATGAAGAAATACCCATAATAATCAAAGGAATAGAGTGTACAATCTCTTATGTGCTAGCAACAAACATTATACTGGACCTGTCATACAATTATCTTTCTGGGGAAATACCCGAAAGTATTGGGAATCTGAGTAGCCTAAGGCTGTTAAATTTGTCTGGAAATCATCTGGAAGGTACGATACCTGCATCTTTGGGGCAGATACCAACCCTGGAACAGTTGGACTTCTCTCGGAATAATCTAAGTGGGAAGATACCTGAGGAGCTGTCGAATTTGTTCTTTTTGGCCTATTTCAATGTTTCATACAACATTCTTTGTGGACATATACCCGGAGGACCACAATTCGTGACTTTTGACGAGAGATCATATCAGGGAAACCCTCCGTGTTTATGTGACTACAAATTCACCTTCAGGAAATGCAAAAAGAATGTGACTCTCGTTTCACCTTCAAAAAAAGTGGAGAAGTCAGTGTGGAGTAGGGCAGATGACTACGTGTCAGTGATCGCTGTAGGGCTGGGGTTGGGAATTGGATTCGGGGGAACAGTTTCAGTGATTGTATTGGGGGACAGACTTCGGCGCTGGATTAGGTCCGTCAAATGAATTTGCTTTAATGGAGTTGCAGACTCCCAAAGTTTTACTTGGAGTTTGAATTACAGCCCTCACTATTCATTTCGGCCATCAACATCTGCATCCACTAGTTAGCTGCCCAGTCTACTCTTCAGTTTAAAAATGCTTTTGGTTTCATCTTTTCAGCACAAACAGTATAAAATTGCACCATTAAATTAAGAAGATAAAGATCTGAAAAAAATAAGGAATGTGCTGCTTTGTTCCAAAATAGAAATTTGTCTGTGTGAATCTTTTAATAGCTTTTTGTTGAGGATCGTCGTCTAATATCAGATTTTTCATCAATAAATATACTTTATGTTGTGTAATAGTGTATTATTATTATCTCTCTCTAAAAGTAAGATTTTGTTAAAACGTTAATGCGTATGTTTAGGATATGTTTGTTAGTTGTTGTTTGGATGTTTTGGTGGTTAATTGTAAAGGAAAAAGAAAAGAATGATTTTATGAAAATATATGTTGAAATATACTATTATGTAGTTAAGTGATACTATTGTTTTTATTCTATATAGTTATTGTTAGGATTTTCAAATAAGATCATAGCAACAAATAAGTTGTGCTTTCACAAAAAGATATTTTTACACAATGATCAGCTTAATTCACATTAGAGTTCATTTGAATGTACAACAAGAAATTGCATATATAGGCAAGGAAGAGGCAATCCACCTATTATGTGGGTTGACAAGGGCCGTGTGATGTGGCACAAATGAGTAGACAAGTGTCTTATAGGTGTCAACCTTAGGATCACTTGGAATGTGCAAACTAACAACCTATTTGACAAAGTCATCAACCTTGATGCCAAGTGTTGAGTGACCTTGAAGGTGAGATGGAAAGTCTTCCAACTTCAAAATGGTGGCATATGTGGTTTACCAAATAACTCGGTAACCTCTAGAAGTCTAAAAGTTTGCACATTTAGTCAAACAATATGTTGTCCAACCTCATCAACCTATGTGCACTTAAGTATAGTGAATAGATAAATTATTCACTCTAAAATTTATAATGTAATTTTTGTTTTAAGTTTTGTAGGAGAGTTATATTAAAATCACAAAATCATTTAGGTATTTGATATGAGAGTATAAGTGTTAGGCTAAAACTTCTTTGGCTAAGAGTGAAGGATTAAGGGATATATTTTTTGCTAAATTTCCCTCAGGCATGATCTCAACCTCATCTATTATGTCACTGGACCTTTGCACTTAGTAAGACTTGAACCCTTATGGGATCAATTAGAATCATTTAACTTCAATTATACAATCTATTAGATAATTTATTTGATACTATGTTAATTAATAAATAATTTATTAATGATCAAAATTCTAGTTCTAATATTTCTCCATTAGTAAAAAGTGGATAGTAGTTAGGTGAAAAAATAGTTATTAAATTTTATTTCCTTGTATTATTCATTTCTACTAAGAGTTCTTAGGATGAACACACAAATAATAGTGCTATTAAAGGTTGGAAATGGTACTAGATGACCAATATAATCTTCATGTGTGGAAACTAGATGATTACAACCTACCTCCTATTACACAAGAATTTGATATCATGTTTAATCTTTTTATATGTTGTTTTAAGGCTATACCTTGCATAGAATTTAGAGTGTAACATTTCCACCCACCATTTTTCATGATATAGTGTATAGTTTTAGAATCCTTACACAATTAATATACATGGCAATATTTTATTAAAAAAATTGTAAAAGATAATATAAAAGACTTTATTTGATTATAAAATTTCAAAAAATATTCATATAACTAGTGCACATGATAATATAATTTGACTTCAAGCTCTTTGAAATGAGTCTACAATGCCTTATATTCTTTGATTACAAGATCCAATTTAGTAAATATAAAAAAAAACACCATTTTCTTGTCAATCAGATGCCACATTAATAAATTCCATACTTATTCTCACAAAAGGTATTACAATTTTCCCCTTGAAACTTTAGAAGGTGGATAAGTGGAATGGATTTGGTTTGTAATGCAATTGAAAAAGTGAAAGAGTGAACATATGGTAGATTATATTTTTCATTTTTTCAACAATATCTTCTATGAAAGGGTTTGCAGTTTAATGGTTGAGGAATACTAGCTACAATGATGTTAGATTGATTGATTTTTCCATCCACCAAATTTTAAATCCCCTAAAGATTAAATAAATAAGGGATGAGGTAACACTCATTCATTAGGTGACTATGGTGCAATGAATAACTCTCAACCCTGAAAGAACCCACAAATACAAAGATGAATAACAAGCACAAATAACAATAGCAAAACTATGTGAAGTCAACCAATAGATTAGATCAACAAGGTGTACATAAATAGGAATTAATGACACACCCAACCACCTTGAAATGAGGATAGGATTCTCTCACTCATCGAGTGGTGATGAGTTGCCTACCAAAAATGTTAGAAGAGGCGTCGAAAGTGAGTCGACACCTCTAAAAACACCTATCTACATTGACACATAATGTGAGAAAGGGTCAATGGGATGCCTAAGTATTCTTAAAGCCTATGTGTATGTAATATATACACTAACACCCCATGTTAAGAATAGCTTAGATGGGCATAAAAGAAATGGGTCTCAAGTACTAACCTGGTGAAGTACTGATGTAAATTGCAAAAAAAATGGGTCTTGGTCACACTACTACATAGAGGGGGTTTGAGACAATAAAATTTTTGAGTATTGTCTTAAATATTGTCTTTAAGCGAGTGTCTTAAATTATTGTCTTAAAAAATTCTCTATAAAGACAATATAAAACAAAAATATTTTTGTCTCTTTAAAGACAATTTCACTTTTGTCTCTTTAAAGACAATAGGTAAGATTAAAAACAATATGAAAAAATGTATTTAAAAAAATAAATATTTTATTTTAAATATTTTTTTAATATAGTTTTTAATATTCAATGTTTCCAAATTCTCGTCGTCCATAGAAAATAGAATTCAGCATTATTATCACCTAAGTACGCACCTTTGCTAAGTTGCATGATACATACATTTCTACCTAAAAGTGTTGGAAATGAGACAATGCATTTGAGGTTTCAACATAAAACACAAAAAAACATATCAATCATCCATTTGTGCATAATGAGACAGTTTCTAAAAAGGTAAAAATAATTAATTTTATTGAAAAAAATGTTCTTACAACAGATACAAGTCTGAAAATGATTGATTTGCTTTCAAATCTGAAAAATTACATCTATTTCTTCAGTCTCAAAGACTAGTTTTTGAGTTATAGTACAACATTTTTGTTGAGAAGAACTTAAAAAGGTTATGACATACAACAACAAAAGTAAGAACTAACAAAGTGAGCCTTGCTTCCTTTTTGGCTATCCTACGTTGGAGAGAATGTAGGACAACATCTAATGACCATTAAATGACTTTTTTAAAACTGTTGCTGACTGTTACCTTTCATCTGGGCGCTTGAAACTGCCTTCATCATGCTTTTGACAACTAAAAACTCCTTGGCGGTGTTGGAGAAGGGAAATGTTGACCTTTTCAACCTTCATTAGCAGCTTAAAAGACTCCAAAAGTATATTCCCTATAGAGGAAAAGGCAAAGTGAAATCAACACATAATTTGCAAAGATTATAAAAGGAGTTTAACCAAGACAAGCAAAATAAGCTATGGTATAAATGTTGTAGTTAGCTATTCAAATATATCATACAAAGTAATTCTATGTACCACAGAGAAAATTTCTAACAGTCCCTTATAAAATTAAAAGCCAACTCACAGCTGGTGTTTTGTCATTTCTTGGAAAGTGTGGAAGACTATGGTCAATGAAATTATGAAACCATTTGGTGCTCGATGCCTCCAACAGATTGTTGTCCAACACAAGCAATCATCTGACTGATGTTAATAGGTGAACCCTTTGACACATGTAGAGACATAATCAAAGGACTGTTTCGCCAACGCAACTCCTTGAGACAAATCTGAACAAGATAACACACCATAAGCAAGTTCCTTTATCTTTACAATGCCATTCATGAATAAGAAATAAACCACAAAAAAGGTAGACAATAGGATATGACATGCACATCCAAATGGACTACAAAAAATATTATCTATGAACTGAGATGATAAAAATAAAAGCACATATAACATTGAATAACATATGGAAAAGAATAAAATTACAATATCACTCTAAATACTGGTTTCTAAATAAAATTACATGGTGAGAATTAAACTCCAATTCAGCTTAATTATGTAAGGAAAGTGCAAAGCTCACTGTCACTGGCTGTGGTCACAATTACTTTATCTAACTATATTTCAATACTACTAATTAAAAGGTTAGGTGGAAGTGACGATTGTGGTTAAGACCTTGTAAAGATGCATGCAGAGAAAAAAAAAAGGTTTGAATCAGTGGCAGAAACTTTCAAACATTGTTAAAAGTAAATCTGTGTTCACAGACTTGAACATTATGATTTTGTTACATAATTCAAGGCTCAACAGAAATATTTTAATAGATTTAATCTTTGTGGTTATATCCCATGTTAAAAATAACCACAGATCCAATAGATCCATTATTATCACTTAAGGACAGTAGCTCGATCATCTATATAATCGACACAAGAGACCAATTATGGCAGCAAAAAAGATAGAGCAAACCATAAATATAGAGGAAAAAAATACAAAAAAGGATTATTTAAGAGTAATGCTCTATTACAATCTCACCTTCATGACACAATACAGTAACATGAAACCTTACTTCTGTAATCACATGATACCTTGCAATAGGAAAACAAGGTGTCATGCAGGGATGTGAAAAATAGGAAAGCATTCTTTTCAGTTTTCTGTATAGAATTAAATACTTGCACATAAAAGTAATCTTGTGAGCTTTGACATGTCTTTTCTTACTTCTTTTAGTGATTAGAATGCTCTACTTATTTTTCCAAGGTATCAGAACCAAATTATGCTCTGCTTCATTTGTCATTCCTACACTCAGGGTCAAAAATTTTACCAGTCCTGACATACAAAAAGATGCAGAGAAAGTGGTGCATGCATCACAAATTTTGATGTCATAAATTTTGTGTACAATATGATATCTAGACAACACAGTTTTTTCTAAATGCTTCTCAATAAATCTGGTTGAAATATTATCACATATGCAAGATTAAATTGGAACACTGCAATCAGAGCTAATTAAGAATCTTCCAAAACTCTTGCCTTCTCCACACCCAAAAGGCTCTTCACTAGATATTATTCAGTTAGAAAGTAGGCTCCATGATACTAACATACACCATCCACCTTCTTAAAGGAATACAATGATCAGCTCCAAAATTGAGATGCAGTGAAGTGTTAATTATGTTAAGGGGCCCACCTAGATAGCTATCCATATGCTCACGGTAGCAGCTATATTTCAACAGGGCCTTGCAACCTCAAGAGCAAGGTTCAAATATTTTCTAATATTTTGAGGAAAATCAATATATGAGATTTTTGATGGACAACGTGTATAGAGTGAAAAGGGAACCAAAGAACTCCATCTTTAGTATTATGTTCGAGTCATACTCATATCCACTGTATGAAAATTGACTCTAAAATGCAGATCCCTTCCTTGTTTAGTCTCAGAATACTAGCAATAGTGTTTGCATGTCTAGTGACAATTTTATTTCCTATACTAATGTTTATCAGTTTGGTTTACATTTAAGGGTTTTCATTCTGATCTAATACAATCCTAATGATGCCATTGTGGGTTTCAAAGCCCTAAAATTTGTGTTCAATCCAATATGAGTCACACTTGTTGCATTTTAGACAAACCCAACTTAGCAAATTGTGTGGGACTTGCTTCAGTTATGCTGATAGATGATCTCAGCTTCCCCATGCCCATTTTTTCCATCTCGGATGATTCCTTTTATTTCTCCTATAAGGCATTTTTTTATTTGCAAGTCACCTGTTATAATAATCTTGTTGGGTATGTACCAAATTTTGCAGTACATGAGAATATCAGGGTTTCAACTCTATAAGTTAATGCAGTCAGAAACTTTCCTCAAATACGTTTCAGTCCCCTTCCATGATGCTCTTATGTGGCTGTTCATACCTAATTACAGTCCAATATTTATCAGTGTACATGTCAATATAAAGGCATGCTCATATCAGCGTTATCTAGGAATATAGACGACATATAAGGATGAAAACTGTAGTCTTAATCTCTGACAACCTCAATCTTGATATTGGCAGCCACGGATCTGAAAGAAGAGCCAATAAAAATCAATCTGATAAAATTTTGTAGCTTGTGTTAAGAACTATTATTGAATTTTATGCATGCTTAAGGAAATAGAAAGTATGAAATAGTAAAAATTCAGTTGGAAACCTTTCAAGAGATTTCAATCCCACAAAACAAAGACATTAAAGAAAACAACCAACGCAGCAATTCCTCAAACCATTAAAATGTTTATGGGAAAACGTATGCTGTTTTACTTGTCTTGGTTTTTCCAGAACAAAACAGGGTTATTTTATTTTTCTTCAAAAAACTGCAAGATTATTGGTCTGCAGTTTTCATCCAAGAAAAAATAGAAGAGGAACCAGTAGGTCTTTCTTATGGTACTTTTATGTAATTTTGTCTATGGCATGTTGTGCACATTGCACAAATCAACTTATTTCCTGTGTTTTTAATCTGTTTGGTTGTGATATATTCATTATGTACTCGAATCTTCTTAACAAATTCAGTTTTTGAAGGATATTTTGACAGAAATACACAAGTAGCACCTATTAGCCTGCTACATTCTTTATGCTACATATATTTTCTCATCTGTTAGTGGCATGTGTTTCAATTCCTGGAAAGGTCAAAGGCTGATGGTTTGAGTTATCTAATATACTGTGTATACTTACATTTGTAATATAAAAACAAAAGTTATATTTCCTTCCATTCAAGCATTGCTTCCCTGCTAATTGTCATTCTTTTCTTTATCATATTTTATTCATATGAACTTCACATATTTTCTTACCATTGTTCTTGGATGTTCACAGCCACAAACTACGAACCAAATACCTTACAATTCTAGCATTGTTCCACAAACTCATTAGAAAGAGAAGCATACGATACAACTACAATAATTTGAAAATGAACATTTGGCACTTTCTTTTTTCTATATTAGTACTCCTACAAGGTACACAACAACTATAAAATATTTTGAGTATTTCAAAGTATTTGTTACAAATATATGGACATATTGTCTTATATCCTTTTATATACAAAATGATATCAAATATCCTATACTTTTTAGTCAACATATCACTTGTATCTCTATATAGAATAAAAATAGTTATAATCTCATTTATAATTATAAATGTGAAATTTGTCTAAAGAATTTATTGCTTTTAAACAGACTATTCCACAAGTTCCCACAAACAATCTCCCACTTTTTTCAAAGGGGCACCAAAACATAAGTCCTAAATTAGTCTAAGAAAAGAGATTCAAACATTGACGAAATCGTGAACTATTCATATACCAAAATTGTGATACAATAGATATGCATAAATATTGAATACTGAATATCATTTTAAGGATTCCGATGTCACCCAAACAAGCCCAACCCCACATAGCCTTAAAAAGAGGGCAACACAAATAATATTTCCATTTTTTAAATTTAAAAAAATAAAAGAACTTTAGGCCAAAAGACTTGTAGGAAATAATAAAAGAATATTACAAGAAACTTCAAGAACATGCACAAATATGTATTCAATTTGATGATTTACAAGTATACCCATTTAGATTTAACAAATAAAACATCATAGAAATTTGAAGACAAATAAAGCCCTGGCAACTTTAAGTCTCAAAGATAGTACCCGAGGAGAAGAGAGTGTTTGCTGTTGAGGTGTAGGTGGAGATCTTAGTGGCCCTGGTGCAATTCGTTGTTGTGAATAAACAAAGGTCCCATTCATTCTATTTTGTGTGCTTGTACCAAGTGGGCTCATTAATCCAATTGTTTGCATGCCTTGCAAGGGCTGCCCTGAAGAAACCAACTGTGGAAACTGAGAGCTCTGAATTTAAACAGGTTTTTATAACCAAAATTGATAAAAGTCAAGATTGATCATAATTGTATTCAATTTTAATATTAATTACTTGGTTTACCCTTGAATAAAAGAGGTTCAGACAAAATAAATCTAAACAACCCAGGTTAGACCTTCTAGCAATTTCCTGTAAATAGAAAGAGCACAACTCCATGAATTATCAAAAGATTCGGAAATAAATAGTATATGAAAATCTAAACCCCTACAATGATTCATGCAATCAGAATACAAAAAACAAAAGAGACTCGGATCTTATGCTTGATAATATATCATAATAACAACTGCATGAAAGAGAAACTGGCCAGCATGAATTCACAAGTGGACATTTTCTCATTAAAAAACACTTCAAAACAATGTCCTTCAACCGTCTTCAAAAAAACTGATACTTAGAAAATATTCTAAATCTTATACCTGCAAAGGGGTGGTTACCAGAGTCTAGCATCCAATTGGCAAATCATCAACTAAGGATTTCACAACACCATAAACTTGATTTACATAGTTGAAATCAATGGACACACAACTATGGCCCTAGGGTTTAACCTATCTAGTGTATGTGTCAATTTAATTATTCATCTCTTCATCTTCTCAACAAACACTCTTGTTCTGTCGTTCTTTTATATAGTTTCAACAGCATAATTCCTAAGGATATTTCATCTCCTTCTTATATGGTCATTACTGTATTCCTCTGAGGTACCATTACACTTTTGATAATCTTTCTATATTAAATAAAGTGTATACTAATAGCAGTTTCATCTCTGCCCTTTTGTCAGTTTGCAATCCTGTGTTTGCAGTATCTCAAAAAAATTAATGAAACGTGCTTGTATTAATGATATAAGATTTCCATGGGCGGGGGCCCTAGCTCGGTTGGCTAAGTAATTCCGTTGCGGCTCTGCTGGTCACGAGTTCTAGTCTCCCCACGTCCCGTGGTACCGGAGGGCGTGTCGCGCCAGCGCCGCCGGTCACGTTAAAAAGTTTACCAGGCGCACTGCAGTTTATAGGGGGTCGTGCTACCCGATTCCTGCAGTCTAAAAAAAAAAATAAAAAAATGATATAAGATTTCCACAATCTATAATGCTTCTTATTTATGTTTCTGGATTCGATTGTGCGTGTTTTTTTGCATCAACATTTCGGATCACACTCCATGATCCACCATCATTTTCTCCTCCTTGAGCTCTTTAACACCCTAATGATGGATCACAGAGTGTGATCCAAAACATTGATGCAAAAAAACACACACAATCGAATCCAGAAACATCAATAAGAAACATGCTTGTATCTTACTGAAGATCCCTATAGATCAGTTGTAGCTTCATGGTACTTTTCTTTATATTGCTCAGTGAATTTTTCCTGTAGAGACACATCCCCTTACATGCATGTGTTCATCTGAGTCTTTTGGAATCCATGTTGAGCACTGGTGGTTTGTGCATACCCTGCCTTTGTTTCTTCCTCTTCCAATCACTTCAATTTAGTTGCAATTTGAGTTTCACATATAGAAATTTTTTCTTCACGGGTTTTTAGGGTTGCTGCCATTGGCTTTAATCCTCTCAGTGTTTCCTCAGCTTCATCTAGTGCTTTGCCAATGGTCATGTTCAACTTTTGGGATTTTTTTTAACAGGTTCTAATCCAGGGCAACACTGCCTTGTACATCTTGAATAATTTTGCCTCTTTGGACTATTTTATTATTCAAATCCATTCTATTTTGTGATTCAAATTATTACTTTTTTGATCTGTGTCACATGGATTGCTCAGAACCCGGACTGATTCAAACCAGATACAAAGATCCAAAACAAAGCACTAGGAAAATGTTCCAAAAATAAATAAAAATCATCTCAATCGGAAATGTGAATAGGATCAAAATCAAAATCACAAGCACTCAAAGAAGAAAAAGTAAAATGGCAGCTTACGATCAACTTGGAGAAAGTGGAAATTTACCAAAAAGAAGTGGACCTAAATGTTAGAATTTGCATACGTTAGTTGAAACAGGTTCATCTGCATTACTTACTAATCTGAAATGGTTTCAGATACCTTGATGAGCATGCTATATGTGACAAGTTCTTGTTGAAACCTTATTAGTGGCCTATTTAAAATTAAAACTTGTTATGTTAGCCTCGTATCATCATGCATTATCAAAGCAAAAGTTCTGTTCTCTGAAGTAACTTTTCCACTGTAACCTTGACGCGGTTCATGATTACCCCCTATAATACTGCCATAGATGTTACACACAACAAATTTTCATTTCAGAATGGAAGCAGAAAGATGTCAGTCTCTCAAGCCTTTTATGAAGAAAATAGTTAGTTCAGACAGAATGAAAGAGAACAAACCGATATGTCAAGCTGTAGGTATAGAGGAGGGGCAGGTTCCCAACACTTCTCCATTTCTTGCACTTTATAGCAATAAAGTTGTGCACATTCCGAGCTGCACATCCCTAGTTTCATCACAAAATGTATATTATTGTGTGCAAAGAGTAGATAATGGTTTTATTGTCCATCAAACTATCTTAAGTTCTTAACTAAAAACACTCCTTCAATAAAATACATTTTCTGAAAACATTTTTCAAATAGTGATATAAGGCAAAGACGTCTATATACCGCAGCATCCTTGTAAGGAGCATCCAATAGGTATAATTCATAACCCGATCTCTGTTTGCAATAAAAGCATATTCATCAGAACAGCGAAAAACATCACTAGTCAAGGAATTCATTTTTCCACAAGTAGAGCAATTAGGTTTCCTTTTCCAAAAAGCAATTGATACAAAGACCTTTTCAATTCAAGAAGCATTCTGAAATCTAGAATCCTGCTTGGAATAATTCCCAAACCGAAAATGATACAAAGAAAATAAATTAATGAAAGGAGCTGATTCTATAAATAACAAAATCTAATTAATTCCCATAGAACATTTTTGTAGATATAACAAGATCAGAGTATTTAGAATTAAAATGAAGCTCCCATTGTCTGGTTATAAAAATTTAAAAATTAATTCACTATTCTGTTTCTAATCCATGCATTACTAATACCATTTTTGGGCACCGTCACTTTAGTCAAGTCCGAATCACTTTGCAAATGCTGGAACCCTTCCACAAATGTGCCACTAAGGATAATCGACACACGGTTTGGGACATTTCTATGCATCTTCCTTTACTCAGGATAGTTATCAACAAATTTGGTAATGTCCTCTGCATAAGAAGAGTCGTAATCAGTTTTACCATTCATTCAATAGCATTTGTAGTAAGAATACACATACACTAATACTAGTTCTATGGAACGCATGACTAAATTAAATGAGACACCAATTCATTATATGCCAGAGTAGAAAACATGTATCCTTGGTCGAAGCCATACGTAAGGTCTGAATGTTATGATTACTTTTTGCTTTCTGGTGGTACTCATTCACCATTCATTTAATGTTCATTCCAAGATCACCAAAATTGTCATACATGTTCCCCTAAAAGAAGGCATCTTGTTCTGATGATAACACAATCTCTTATTCCAGTGAATATGAAGTGAAATTTTTGGAATGGTACAAGAAAACATAAAACAGCCCATCAATGTAAAAAGTAGAATTGACAATTTAATCAATTAAAAAATAAAAACCTGGTGATTGTTTGGAACTTTAGGGACATTTCTTAAATCCATTTTATTGTCTTTAATCCCCAAAAGTTCATGTACCATTTCCTGAAAAATTATATGAAAAATTGCATTAGCAAAGAATCTTGATATCAAATTATGGAGTGAAATCTTCAATACAAGAATTGCCACTTATGTATAAATAAACTAAATTACAAATTTGCAATTGTCTAAGGCAGTGCCTGATAGGCCCACTGATTCAGTAAAGGGGTCAGAGGATCATCTCATCTATCAAGCAGTAAAAGCAAGGGAGCAATTTCTGAGCGTCTAAAATTAAAGAGGCCACTTTCCTTTTCATACATGAGGCTTTGAAGGAATCAACAGTAGCATTGAAAATCTGATATTGAATGTCCTAAAATCTAAAAAATAAAATTTTAAATGACTCAAAAATTTTGAAAGACTCTTCACAAAAAAATGTTTTTAGCCAGATGAGAAAAAGAAACTGTTTTTATGATAACGAGATGCTAGTGGCAATTTATGTGTTGACCAAGTTCAAAGAATATTTTGGTTTATGGCAACTTTACTGTTAGAACTAAACATAACAATTTCAATGAATCACTTTCTAACAGAACATTATCTCAGTGAGTGGCAATCTAAATGGATGACAAACTGCAAACACCTGATTTCAAAATCCGGTACCGCTCAGGTAACAAAACTGTGGCAGCCAATGGCTTTTGTTGAATTCTTGAAACTCAATCTATTTCAGTAGCTACTCCAGATAGAGAACTGGATATTTAATCAGAATAAGCCAAAGATGACAATCAAATACATAATAATGCGACCAATTACATAATCAAATACATAAATCAAATAATTACAATCCTTAATTTCAAAGCATAAATGCAAACTAAAAAAGGTATTAAAATGATAAAATTTCAAGTTCCTAAGGGATATTTAAGAAAGGGAAAAATAAGGAATGTTACCCACCTCCTAGCCAAATTACCATCATCCAGTGCAATAGATGCCTATGTCACTCTAGGAAACAATTCAACTACAGAGAGAGATGATCACAGATAAACTTCTAGCACAGCCAATGTCACATAAAAACTAAGATCTCAAGCAAGACACCAATACTCTGCACTATGGTTGTGTAATGCCAAAGATTTGAAATGCATCACAAAAGTGAGTGACAGGGATCTAAAAGTCAATAGTAAGTTTTGGAAGGAGTTTTTTTGAGCTAACAGGTCATTCAGTAACAAAACTGTGGTAACTAATGACTTATCTAGAATTCTGGAAATTCGGTCTATGTCAATAGCTACTCCAGCTTAAATAGTGGATATTGAATCAGAGCAGGCCAAAAATGACAAGTTGTTTGCATTATTGGAGAATGAGAAGGAAGCTATTGCCAAGAAGAGCAGATATTACTTCTGTAATATCACTGTGAAAGGTTGGTTCTAAGTTCCAAATCAAGATTCACGTTAAAGGTAATGATAAAAAACCAACGTATCTATGAAATGGACATGTTGGATTCTTCAAAACTTGTGCACAAATAATAAAAACCTTCAATTGGAAGGGAGTGATGTTTCCAAGAAGATCTTAGAAATGTTTACAACTTTATTATAGATATATTCTCATGTCTTACAAATGTTTGCAACTTTTTCAAAATAATAAACTGAATTGGAACAATAGCATTAAAAATTATGCATAAAACTTTGAAACATCTTGAAAGATTTTGAACTCGAGTGCTCTTTTATAGCATAATAGAGACAATTTCACACACAATGTTTCACCTCAAGACTTATGGCGTGGAGACCCTTATAAATCTGAACTCAAATAGAAATCAAAATTATCTACAGCTTCTGTAACTATAAAACAATAAAAGAGAATGCTTTGGTAAGAAAACTATATGATCAACTTCAGCATTTGAACACACCACATATCCACCAAATAAATAAAAAATTAGATGGTGAACCCTCCTAAACATTCCAAGAGAAACTCACAGATTAATATACTACAAAGAAACCTGATATATAATAACAATATTGAATCAAAGCTTTAGATCAAAACAAGAGAATGTTTCTTTTAGGTTCTTAGGAATGTATCATAAATTCTACGTGAAAATCTCCTGTGTGTTAAGGGCGTACATGGTCTTCTTATTAATGTAAAACTTGTTTCCTCCATTTGTAATGTAAAATTACAACTAGATCTTAATTTTGCTAGTGTTGGGGATGTACGTTGTAGTATATGAATGATCTGCTTTTGGCTTTTAGTGTACCAAAATGCTTATTCTTACTGTCATAATGGCATATTTTGTTTTTGCCTCTAAGAACTGTATCTATCAACTCTTTAAGAAACAATGTGTCAAAATCAACTGTAGCTGAATAGAGATACATAAAAGATAAGCAACTAATGATCAATGATTCATCTGTCATCATTTTGTTTCCTTCTATAACGTGCTAAGTATTGTATCTATCTACTCCTCTAAAGGGAAATGTCCATCAAATCAGCAAAGATGGATTCATGTCTTACTTTAAGACATGTTGCAGAAGGATTATTTTGTTTCCTTTTTGCAAATAATAATCCTTAAAACCCAAGAAAACTTTTGGAATGACATCAATGGTGCAACCGGTGCATGCATATGCATCAAAATCCTATAAGAAAATAGAGAAAAATTCTCTCAAAGTGCAATACATGTAAATTTTGCTGTTCCAAGTTCATACCAATCTATATCAGCATTTAGTACTATCACAGATCAATATTGCAGAATTGCAAAGAATATTTAGTTGGTGTGATTTAACCACAGTTCATGTAGTATTAATATTAAGATTATTTTTGGATTTCCTATACATATTTTTCATTCAACGTTTCCAATGACACTTAATGATCCATCATCAGGAAGAGGATGATAATGGATCACTGAACGTGATTCAAACATCAAATGAAAAAATATACACAATAAATCCGAAAGCAATCTTAAAATATATATAAAAAACCATTGTCAAAATAGTCTGTGTAAGACCAGTTTATAGTGTGTTTATGGTCTAGAACATTATTTCTAAAGCTGTTCAGTTTTAGAACAGATTATGATTGCAAAACTAGGTTATGTGGTTGATTGGCAAGATGATAAAGAAAATAGAGAAAATCTATCTCTTTCACCTCATTTTAATTATACAGATTATTGTATATTGGAAAACATATGTATTGTTATTTTAAGATTACAAGGAATCCTTGTATTTTCCCTACATTTCCTAGAACTTTCCTCAAGCAAGTTTCAATTTTTTTGAAAGCTATCATTTTGGGAAACAAAAACAAATATTTGCAGTACTATAAATATAGAGTAGCTATCTTTGTTAGGTGTATGTCCAAATCAAAAAAGATGTCAGCAACCAATGAATTCTATATGCAAAAAGGATGTCAGCAAGAAATGAAATTCTATATGCCTTATTGCAGCAACCTCCATCAAGAGGCTGTCATACTAGGACGATCGAGGAGCCATATCATTGAATGGCTGATCAATTATTGAATAAAATAAAGTGCAATTATACCTATATATCAAGTGGCTCATAATTTTTATTAATTTAAAATTTCAATGCCTTAGAATAACCACTGGTAATCGTATAGGTTTAATAAGAATCATTTTATTATGATAAATGCTTAGTACCATACCAGAGAAAGATTTCACCCAAAAAACTATTTTTTCCCCTGTCTGCAGTAAAGGGTACCATAGAGCCGCCATGATATGGTATAGAATAACTTGTAACATCTACTTTCAAATCAAAGATATATGCATATCCAGACAAAATGTGATGATTCCCAACTATTAAGAATTTAAGTACAACACATAGGCCTGGATCAAGGATGGGCCGTAGAAAAATGTATGTACATACTGAAAATGTTGTTGGCACAAACAAAACAATAGACATTCAAATCTTTCAATCAACCCAAAAAAAATTAATAAAATTCTTGACAGACAATTGCTATTTCCACTTACAGTCACTTATTGTGGCTACTGAGTGCTCCCTTCATATGCTCCTCTTGTTCTTAACAATGAAGTCTATGAGAGAAAATTAAGTTATTTTGTTGTAGGAAGATTACTCTCTGTTTCCTCTTTATAGGGATATGCCTGGAAAAAAGTAATATGAAAGAAATATTCATCGACTCTATAGATACTTAAAAATATAATTAATGATTTAAGATTGTAAAAAACAAAAAACATATCTATTTACAATGTATGGCAGAGTGCAGCTATTTGAAATTACACAGTAGAAATAAATCCCCGATTTTGTTGCCAGTTTCAAAGATATATACTGATGCTTTCCTAGAAGAACGATAGAATAAATTCCATGGTTTCATTGACATTAAATCCTCGCAACACCTAGTAGTCATGCCAGTAAACCAAAAAAAAAAGAATGTATACCTATAGTTTTGGACGAGGCAAGGTGCAGCTGAGGTGCCTATAACCCATCGCCCACACCATATGGCTTTGCATCATAGGATAACAATAAACAAGATCATGCCACCGTCTAGGACCTTGCAGACCGCCTTCACCCCTTCTTGAGTCATGGAAATCCCTAGTATCTACGCTTAGCTTGTAGGAAAGAAAAAAATAAAGAGATATTTTAAGGTTTGAGCTACGGTCTTTATTTTCTAATTTTGCAAGAGTCGCGTAATCCACCATATCTCCTACAACGGCAGCTGCGTAGACCTCAGATTTACAAGTAGGAGCTCCAAGGCAAAACGAAATTGTAGAAACACCACTTTAAAACTGAATCCTTGCGCCTCTGAAGATCAAACTTCACACATAGAAAAACATCCACAGTATAGCTAACATTTACAGAAGAGAGGGAAAACGAAAAATGCATGTCGAGGGAGGGAAAATGATTTATGGAATAGAGTGAACGAAAATGCATGTCGAGGGATGGAAAATGAATGAGGGGGAAATAAAAAAATTATTTTAGAAAAAAATATTTTCTTTTTATTGTCTTAATTTAAGACAAAGTTAAACATGAAATATATATTTAAGACAAAATTAATATATTGTCTTAAGTTATTGTCTTAAATCTCCCTCCTATGTAGTGTCATGAAGCTTGATAAGGTACCCATGTACAATGCAATTTCTCGTGAACAAAATAAGAAAACCAAGTGAGAAAAAATATCCTCCAAAAGAGAGATAAGATGTGAAGAATGCTAGAAAGTCCCCCAAAGGATGATTCTACTATTGATGTAGACTACATGCTAAGAATAGCTCATATACGAATGAACTATCTCTTAGTAAAGGGTTTGACGAAGATGTCAACAACTTGCTCTAAAGACTAGCAAAAGAATAAGTTGATGATCTATCAATGAATGAGATCTCAAATATAATGGATATGAATCTCTATGTGTTTGATTCACTAATGTTGAATTAGGTTCCTGCATATCTAAATGGTGATTCTGGTTATCACAATAGATGGTTATCACAATAGATGATTGTGGGCTTTCTGAAAGGAATACCAAACTCAAAAAGAATTCCCTAAAGCCATATAGCCTTAGTATTTGAATTAACAACCCCCTCGAGCTCTACCTCTATGAATGATATAGCAATAGCATGTTGCTTCTTGTTAGACCAACTTATAGGACCTGAACCAAGTGAAAAACTATAACCTAAAGTGGAATTGTGATGCTTAGTGTTACCAACCCAATCTAAATTTGTAAGAAAAACCAATTCAATTGAAGAACCAACTCCAAACCAAAGAGTACCATGAGGTTAATGAAGGATCCTCTTAGCTACTTGGCAATGCAACTCATTAGGTTCCTGCATAAATCTTTAAACTATGCCGATTTCATAGGCAATATCTAGCCTATTAAGAGTCCAGTATATAAGAATACCAACAAGTTGTTGATATAAGGTAGCATCAATGAATGATGTAGTATAGGTAGTCTCACACTTGAATTCATATAGAAAGGGAGTCAAAGATGGTTTACAAGTAGTCATGTGAAACTATCTAAGTAGATCAAAAGTATATATACTTAGGTTGTGCAAGAGTGATCATGGAAGCTGATCGTGAAATCTCAATTATAAGGAAGTAGGACAATAAATCCAATTTTGTCATGTCAAATTTGTCCTACAGTGATAACTTCACTGCTAGAATGGAAAATGAAGTACTCATGATAATTTAAAGATCATGAACATATAGAACAAGTATCAAAAGTAAATCATCTTGCCACAATAGATACACATTAGGATTTGAATGGCATCTATTAAAACCTAAAGATATGAGGTAGGAATCCATCTTGGCATACCAAGCCCTAGGGGGGTTGTTTGAGGCCATAGAGAGATGCCCTAAGTCTAAAAACTAAGGATGAATCTTGAACAAACCTTGGTATTAATTCCATGTAGATTTCCTCCTCAAGATCTCCATGAAGAAATGCACTCTTCACATCCATCTGATATATAGCCCATTCATGTGCTACAACTATAGCTAGTGTGAGTCAAGTCAAAGTCATATTATCAATTAGTGCAAAGGTTTTTGTATAGTCAATGCCTACAACCTATGAAAAATATTTGGCAACCAATCATGCTTTTTATTTATCTAATAACACATCTAATGTAGATTTAGTTCAATATATCCATGTGCATCAAACTATCTTCTTTCCCTTAGGAAGTGAAGTCCAATTCCAAGTGTGATTTCTAATGAAGGAATCATATACCTAATCCATAGAAATATCTCACTTAGATATTATTGATGCCTCTCTAAATGTATATGGATCAGAAACTAAAGTAAAAGAAGGTATGTGTCCCCTAAAAATATTTGTACATAAATCTGTCTATCATCTGTTGGATCATGTACCCATTTATCTATCATGTGTAGAGTGTGAGATGTGGGTGAGTCTAATGCAAAAATATCAACTAAGTTGATGCAATCCCTATACTAGATAAAGATGAACCCTCATCACTATCATCACTATGAGATTTAGAAGAAGAAGGTATTTCACTAGGAAACTAGTGAGAATGATCTAAATTGTCAATACTATAATCAGGATTTGTTGAGTCCATAATATGTTGAGAAGTTTTAATTATATTTTGAAGAAATGTTTCTCGAAACTTAACACTTCTCTCAATAAACAACTCGTGTGGTACGGTGGAGTAGGCAATAGTCTTTTACACCATATGAATATCCAATAAAGATGCAAGGTTTGGATTGTGAATTCATAGCTTGTAATGATCTTTCAGAATGTGTACCATGGTAGGAGAGAAAAATAATTTAAAATGATCAACTATTGGTTTCTATCCTTTCCAAGCTTTAAAGGGAGTGATACCCTTCAAGGCCTTATGAGGAACTCTATTCTAAATGTAACAGGCATAGTTGACTGCTTTTGCCTAGTATGATGGTGTGAGGCCCTTAAAGTGAATCACACAATTAGTCATATCTTTTAAATATCTAGTTTTCTATTTGACAACACCATTTTTGTCGGGGGGTATAAAGAATTGAACATTGTAGATCTATACATGGGTATGTGCAGGATCATCATGGAAAAAATAGGCCCTTAAGTGGCAAAAAATTCAGAAAAATCAGAGTTAGGAAACTTGACGTAAAAATTTGAATAAGTTATCTATATTTTTTCAAAAATATGTAATAATAGAATTTATAGAAAATTGAATGTAGTTTCTAAACTGATAGGTTTATTTTTTATTTTTTAAATCTATTTGGTGAAAATTTGAAATTTCAATGCAGTAGTACTTAAATTTCAAGGAAAAAATAAGTAGGTGTCTATTTGACCACCCTAACCACAATAAAATGATAATATTTTTTCATAAGATATTAGATATAAGTAAAGGAGTCATGCTCGGATGTGATGCATATTTTTTTGTAATTTTTTTCCAAGTAAATAATTAATTATAATTTTTTTATTACATCATGAAATTCAATTTATTTTTTTAATCCTATAGTATGTGAAGCATAGAATGTGACACATGTTTCAGATTTAATCCTATAGTATGTGAAGCATAGAATGTGACACATGTTTCAGATTCAAAAAATGTGATACCATTTGAAAGCTATAAATGTTTTTCAATTAGCCTATCAATCATGACTTTAGTCGTAATTCAAATAGAAAATGAATAATAATTATTTATTAAATTCAAATTATAGGATAATTTATATTGGTGGAAAGCTGAAAATCTCTTTTAAAAACCCTTTTTGTTTCATTAATTTTGGGTTAAAAAAAGTTGCGACCCACATACCCTACACATACCCAATATATCGCCAATTTTTGGCCCATGGTCCTCTGCTATGTAAAAATACTCAAAATGGTTGTTGACATGCTCACCCCCATTATTTATTTGAATAACTTTGATGAATCTCCCTGACTATTTTTTAGCAAGTGTTTTGAATTCTCTAAAAGATTCAAATACTTCTATTTTTTCCTAAGGAAGTAGACCCATGTGAAAAGTGAGAAATCATCTAGAAAGGTGCGCAAACATATCTAGCCTTTGTAAAAGATGAATGGGGAAAATCCCCTGAAACATCAATGTGAAAAAGTTCTAGAACTTGTATTGCCCTCCATGATATTCCATTTTTGAATTTTGTTTTGGGATGTTTTCCAAGTGTACAACCTTCACAAAGTCTCTTAGAAAAATTTACCTTAGGTAATCCCTTAACAATATTATGTTGACATAATTGCCCAAGGTAGTCATGGTTAAGATGGTCAAACCACTCATGCCATAATCTTCTAACTTTATCTGATACCATGTTGGAGAATGCCAAGATCAAAGAGCATGAAACCACTTCCACAAGTGAATAAAATATGCACAATAGCATGTCTATCAAATATAAAATGAATATTGTTCAAACCCATATGCCTGAGCAAATAAAACCTTACACAAATAAAACTCGCCTCTCCCTACTAGAGCCACTTGCATAATCATCTGCAATAGAATATTAAATCACCTCTGTTCAAGAGGGATCAAATCACTAAATCACATTGTGCCTTAGCTCTACATGGAAATAAAATCACCCAAATCGGATTGCCC
>VDFB02075321.1:7937712-8005202 GCA_007258455.2 Sequoia sempervirens
GAGGGTTGGAGTAGGATAGGAAAGAGTTGGCTCATATTCTTGCCTCACGTGAATGCAACACCTTGGTGGGGAATGATGTTTTGGCCTAGAGTAACAATGATTTGTCTAGTAAGTACTCCGTTATAGCAAGTTATGGAGAGTTGGTTAGGCAGGTGTTTGGGGACATTGAGGTTCCTTGGTGGAAACACATGTGAAACAAATTTTCTTGGCCCAAGTGCAATTTTTTTATGTGGCTGGTGGTCCAGAATCAGTGTCTTACTTGGGATAACTTGTGAAAGCATGGGTTCTAGGGTCCCTCGATGTGTGTTTTGTGTTGCAATAGTGAGGAGAGTGTCTCTCACCTCTTCTTCCAATGTTCCTTGTCCAGGGACTTATGACACTTTTGGTGGGGTGTGTGGAACCAGACTTGCTGGCATGTTCCCTCTTTGGTTGAGTTCTTTGCTCAGTGGGACAAGACCCCTATTAAGAATTTTTTTCTTCAAGTTACTTGGGCTCTTGGTCCGACCTTTATTATTTTGCATATTTGGTTGGAGAGGAATCGCAATATTTTTTAAGATGTGAAGTTGGTTGTCCAACATTTGTTGTGGAAAATTCTTCATTCTTTGGGAGAAATAGTTTCAGCTAAGTGTGACTTGGTTGAGGGTGTGGATCCAGGAGATGTTTCCTATTGCAATCGTCTCAATCTTCCTCTTCAGAGTGGTGTTGGGAAGGGTGTTGGCTAGATCATGAGAAATAGATGTAGACATCCCCTTCAGAAGATAAATAGGGGGGGCCGTTGTTGTCCTCCTCCTCAGAATGTGTTGAAAATCAACATGGGCGGTTCTTCTCGGTGAAATCTTAGTCATGATGGTATTGGGGTGTTGGGCAGAATAGTTCTAGGACTGTTTAGTTTATCTTCTTTGTTTATAAGGGTTTGCATACTGACAATGTGATGGAGGCTCTTTCCATTTTATATGTTGTGGAGTGTGGTTGCGCTCTTGGGTGGAGAAGGATCATTTATGAATCTGATTCTCAAGTGGTGGTGACTTTGTTGAAGAGGCATCAAGTAGAGGATGTCAATTGGCATTTAGCTTATATTATAAAACAAATTCTTAATATGTGTGCTTCCTTGGATTTTGTTACTTTCTGTCACATTCCTAGAGAATGGAATGGAATTGCGGATTGTTTGGCCAAATGGGCCTCCAATCATCCACATAATTCGAACATTGTGGATAGGGGTCAATTACTCCCAAATTTGTCTCAAAAATTGGACCACTTAGTGGAGATTGACAGGGGTCTATAATGCCCTTTCTTTGGACTTCTTTGTTTTAGTTTGAATAAATTTTTACCCCTCTTTTAGTAAATACCCATAAATATCCAATAAAAAATAAACAAATTACTTTCTACTCAACCTTGTTTTTAAATATATCAGTTTTGTGTACCTAGTAAAACATATCATATTCAATTTTAAATATTTTTTCTTTTGATTGACCTCGAGGCACATACACAATACTTACGAATAAAATAGTTGAATCTTTGTGCTTACTCTTGATAACATGCTCTCCATAAATATGGGCTAGAAATAATTGAATCTTTGTGCTTTTTCATAGCTTGGTGTGACGCTCTCCATATATGCGGACTGATCAAGAGTAACAAGGTGGGCGTGACCAGCATCTATAATAAAAGTCATCGCTGTTTTTCTGCTACTAACGTGACCGTCGTACACTAAGTATCAAAATTTCCTCTTCGATTGTTTTAAGCTGTGCAACAAACCCTTACAGAAAGTCTTTCCACAGTCGACAGCATTCCTAAAATTCTCAACCACCCGGCCTAAATATATAAAAAGTCTTATTGGAGCGGTTGAAGTAGTTTTATTTCTTTTACTACAGTACGAAATGACGAAATGACAATTCGAAAAAAAAATCTTATTGGGGGTAATGCTTTTCCTTTTGTTATTCTACAAGGATGGGTTTTCAACACAGGGAAAAATTGCTACATAACGATTTAATTGCAACTGAATAAGATTTGAAATTGTCGTGCACTAAGACGTGTATATGGTGAAATTTGTATATTTATGTTAATTTTTATTTATTTAGTAGTTAATATAATTATTTATGAAGATAGATTCATTCTTTTAGCTCTTATCTATCTTCATTTTATGCTTGATTGCAATTGAATAAAGATTTCAAAATGTGATGTACTATCAATTATGTATATATGTGTGTGTTGAAATTTATATATTTATTTATTTAGTTGTTATTTTTAGAGAATATTTTTTTATAATTATGTTTTGGTAAATAGCAGAAATTTGTATGAAGATTGGTTTTTTTTCATCTATCTCGATTTACACTCAATTGTAATTGAATAAAGATGTAAAAATGTGGTGTACTAAAGTGTGTGTGTGAGAATATGGGTTGAAATTTGTATATTTATACTAATTTGTATTTATTTAGTAGTTATTTAAAAAAAAAATCCTTTTTATAATTATATTTTGATAAATAACATAATTTTGTATGAAGATGGATTCATTATTTTAGCTCTCATAAATCTCCATTTTATACTTAACTGCTATTGAAAAAAGATTTGAAAATGTGATGTACTAGTGAAATTTGTATATTTATATTTAATTTTTATTTATTTAGTAGATATTTTTAGAGAATATCTTTTTATAATTATACTTTGCTAAATAGCGCAATTTTTAATGAAGATTGATTTTTTTAAGCTTTCATCTATTTCCATTTACACTTAATTGCAATCGAATAAAGATTTAAAAATGTGGTGTACTAAAAAGTGTGTGTGTGTATATGGTGAAATTTGTATATTTATGCTAATTTTTATTTATTTAGTAGTTATTTTTAGAAAATGTCATTTTATAATTACATTTTTATAAATAGCACAATTTTGTATGAATATTGATTCATTCTCTTAGCTTTCATCTATGTCCATTTGCACTTAATTGTAATTGAATAAGTATTTGAAGATGTGATGTACTATAAAGTGCACGTGTGTGTATACATATATAATTGATTAAGTATTTGAAAATGTGATGTACAAAAAAGTGTGCATGTGTCTGTGTGTGTGTAAATATATATATATATATATATATATATATATATATGGTGTAATTTGTATATTTATGTCAATTTTTATATATTTAGTAGTTATTTTTAGAAAATATCTTTTTTAATTATATTTTGATAAATAACCAATTATGTATGGAGATGGACTCATTCTTCTAGATTTCATCTATCTCTATTTACACTTCTACTTGTTAGCCATATCTTGTTGATTATTATAGATTCTCTCATATATTCCATATTTATTATTTCTCTTCTATTCATATATATATATATATATTGTATATAAAACTCACTAATCGATTATCCTAGGTCATTCTCATGGATGTGACATTGACCCTCTAATAGACCCTACATTCTTATAATAAAAATTTGAACCTAATTCTTACTCATTTTAGTATCAATTGAGCTAACTATTCACATCTTGATGTTTTTCATGTCTTAGTATTTAAAATCATTAAATTGCATTAACATATCATCTTCACACATCAAGGAATCCATAAGCATAATTGAAATATTATTCATATAAAAGGAATAAACATGTTGCACGAGCACATCATTTTGAGCACCTAAAAATAATCTAAAATTTCTTAGCTTTAATTCAAAGTACAACTATAAAACTATCATTTTATAAGGAATTACCTAGGAGAATGTATACTCTAGCAATTCAATGACCTTTTAAAAGAATTATTAAATAATGTTAAGCCTCATATCATGGTATAAATTAGAAATGTAGGTTAAGAAGGAAATAAAGATGCACATTTGGCTAAATCACTTCCACAAGTGGCAAGACATGTTGATGCCAATAAAATCATCTTGGGTCAATAAATTTTGAACTAGATAGAGAAATGGTTACTACATAAAAAATGAGGTGAGAGATAGAAAAGGGGAATATTTCTCTTAATATAAGGAAATGGAAACGAGGGACAAAAAATAGGTCAAAAGTGGCCACATTTTCTTCAAGTTAGGTAAACTAGAACTTGGATGAGTAATTCAAGATATTTCCACTCAAATTTTGATATGAGATTAAAATAAACTATACTATAATTCTAGTTTCTAAAAATAGTAAGGATTTAAAATCTTTTAATATTAAGAGGGTGAAACATTAAGCACATATAAAGTTGTTCATATTTTTATCATTAAAATATAACATAACATCTCATATGTGTCCTTCCATTTTTTGGTGCATTAAATATTTGTTAAAATCAATAGAAGGAAATATAGTTAAAGAGTTTGTAATACATGATGTATATTTTCATTTAATATTTTTGTGATCCTTTCTATCCCTCAACTTAGCGTGCTTACCCACTTAGATTTCATTGCTAAATTATAGATAGTCTCATTCAATCATGGAGCTAAATGCATATATCCCTCATAACTTACTTTCCTAAAATATCATTTAATCCTTAGTAAATCACTGCCACTACTATCAAATAGTCATTCTAGGTTAATCCATGCATAAACATACATGAAAATTATTGCATTAATGTAGATTAATCTTAGAGAATTCCTTTTTTTGCTTACACTTTTGGTGAGCCCTTTGATTTTGCAACACCCTAGCATTTATATTTTCATTATTTTTTGGATTTTATACTATATTATTCTAATTTATTATCATTTTTATAAGTTGCAATTGTTTGTGTTCCTTTATGTTTAATAGAAAATTATACAAATTTTTATTTAGGGTTTGTTGATGCCAAAATTTGATGAGGTAACAGTGTCTTATGGGAAACTTGGTTTATGGGGGACCTTTTGCACTAAACTCAGTGACCTTTAGGTTTTTAGAGAAGCTGACTTCTTCTATAATGGGGGTCTAGAAAGGGAAAAGGAAACAAATATATAACATAAAGTCTAACCTAAAGTGATGCGCCAAGAATTAACAATGGGAACAATAAATCATAGATCTAAGGGCCTAATTGGTGCTTGCAGTGTTCCAGAAAATAAAAAACTGAAGATTACAGCATAAACAATCCATTCATTAACATAAAATAATATTGCATACATTCCTACTGCCAAGAAGAGTCATTAGGCATGGTCTAGGTTATCAAACTTGCATTCAACATATATAGAAGTTCTTCAAATGAAATGTCCAGACAATAAAAACACAGTTTATAGTTTGATCAAATAGCATGAAAGAATAGAGAGGCCGAACAATTGGCACAGTCTGAAAGTTTTTTGCAATAAAATAAAACAATAATAAAGATCTAGCATATTTTACCAAAACCAGTATTTCCTCCAAATTTTGGACCCTTTTCTCACAACAAAGAAAAGTATATATAGTAGGAAAAAAACCCCCACTGCTTCGGAGAGCAGGAACAAAAAGGATTTCGTAATCCCCTGACAATGATACAAAAATTAGAATATTCCCCAAGCTGTTGCAATAGAAATGATTTGAAACCAAGCATCTGGTCATTCTAGGCATAGGTGCATCCTCTGCAAATGATGGCAGTGGTCTTGGCAAGGCTTAATCAGACAAGTGTCACCATCCCGTGCAAATTATTATGACACGTAGTGGCCAATAGCAACATTTGGTTTGTCTAGTCCATCGCCCGAATATAAGATCTGTAGACTAGGCACGTGGCAACTTTTTGTTGCCTGTGTGAACCTCTCTCTCTTGCCGCTGAAGGCTTGCGCTAAGGCTACATGTGTTGAATGGGTGGAGCACTTAACCAATAGTGGAGGGAACGATCACTAGTCAGGCACAAAAGAGATGTGTGGCAGCATTTTGTTGCCCACGGTTGTTACTTCATATCTACGCTAAAAGTTTTGTGAAGAGTAGGCATCTAGCAAGAGTATACCATAGATAACAATTGTGGGGCCCACCAAGCTCTTTGGGAATGAGGCTTCAGGGCACTCGAACGAAGCTCGATAAGGAAGCAAGAAAGAATGATAAAAAATATCCCGCAGCCACAACACGTGGAGGCATAGCGGGGTTTCGCGGGATGTGAAAGGAATGGAGAAACTCGAGGTTGCGAAGAGTAGACACGTGGAGTGAGAGAGAAGAACTTAGATAAAAGGTCGAGTTGATTAGCTATGGTGCACAGGCCAATGCATAGAGGAAAATACACGCGAAGGGAGCTTGTTAAATATTTATTTAACAACTTTTGGTGACTACGAGGGGCGTTTCGCTTTGAGGAATGGAGAACCCAAAATTTCTCTGGTTTACAGACCAGAGTGCCATTTCATTAGATAACGGAGTCAGAGATTGGAAATAGCCACCTGTAGAGGTGACCATTCATCTTCAGATTGCCTTACCATGTTGTGAAAATTCTCTTGTGCTCCACTTAGATCAACAGTTTCTTTATAAGGCAGTGCATTAGGTAAACTAGCCCCTGCTTCACAATGAAATAGTAGTTGTGCAAGCGGATGAATAATTCTCTTAATGTCAACTGCAGTGTGAGGATGGCTAAAATTCTTGAAAGCATCCAGATCATTTTCCTTCTCTTCTATTCTTTCTACAATCTGCTTAGTCGTAGTAATAGAGCCATTTTCAAGGAATGGGGACGACAAACCCATCTGGCTTAACTCAGAGAAACTCTCTCGTATGTTGTCAAATGACTTGCTTAGAGTAGCCACGACTGCTTTAGTGCATTGGAAGGCATAGTGGCAATGGATGAACTTATTTTCCCTATGAGTAGCAGCATCTTGATCTTCAATCCCCGCCCTGGCAAGATTTTCATCAGAGACTAAGTATAGCTAGGTGAGCAGATATTTCGCTTCTAGAACCTTTTCCAAGATAAACCGTGGGAATTGCTCAATCATATCATGAGCCTCCTGGCTCAACTTTGATGCCTTGGCAATGAACCGAAGGGTAGGTTGTAGCACTAGATAGGAAGTCTTAATAATTTTCTAGTGAGAGATATACAACTGCCTAACCAATGGAATAATGTTCGGATGTGTAGAAGAAGATAGGAGAGGGATTTTAAGAGAAGCGATCTCCATGTCCTTTGAGTTAATGGCCTTAGCCAACTCTGCCCTTTTCCTTTTCTCAGATGCTAGTTGTTCTGCAGAGCTGCTCATTTCTTTATTCCAATTCTGCTAGGCTTAGGAGTGATTTGCTAAGTGTGCTTCTAGAGAGGACTTTGTCTCTTGGAGCTCTTCTTCTAATTGAGCTTTTAGGCCCTTAAATTCAGCCTCTTTTTCTTATATTTTTTGCTCATATTGAGCTTGTTGGTGTTCCAAAGCCTCATTCCTCTGTGTCATTCCTTGACTATAATCAAGGCGAAGTTTCTCCAGCTCTTCATTCTTCAGCCGCAGATTCTGCTCCATCTCCATATTCTTAGACTATAGCTCTTTTACCATGGCAAGGTCAGTAGTCTGAATCTTCGCAAGCTCACCCTAAAGTATGTTCTTCTCATCCTCTACTGCCAGTACCCTCTTTGTCATACATGTAACATCTGCCTCCAAGGATTTCTCTTTTTTCTCTAAAAAACTAACTCTTTCCCTTACCGCTTTAAGCTACTCATCCTTCTTCTTTAATTGGCGGCCAACTTTGAGAAAGTCAGAGGTGACCACCCGTCATTTTTCTTCCATAATCTCAACCTTATCTTGTGGTCAATCCACCTTCATGTCAAGCCCTACCGTATATATTTCATAATCTTCTAGGTGCATTTCCCCCTGGGGCTTGGTTACTCTCGGGTACATGGTTGCAAACTTCAATTCCTATCGGGTCTCATCATAGAGTCTATATTTTTGGCTCGGTAGAAGCACTGTCATACTTTTCCTTGCACTTTTGCATTCTATTGCACGTGCCTCTTTTCTGCAATCAATTTGTTCCATAAATTCAGTTGGTGATGAAACTAGTCCACCTGCGAAAGGAGCACCAGAAAGTAGGGCATAGGGATAGGTAACCCTAATAGGTGTGGGCTTTTTTTTCTTCTAGAGAGTGACGGTTTGCGGGGAGAAGTGGGGTACGTTCCAAAGCTTGGTTTAAGGACCAATAGAAGGGCTAGCCACTTGCCATGACTCAATTGGTGAATCAACTAGAGGACTCATAGGTTGGGATGGTGGAGGAGTAAAGCCAGGTGGAGTAGTCTATGACATTTGGGCAAAACCTCCCACATGTGTTGGATCAAAAGTGGGAAATAAAGGGCCAGTACTCATTGGAGGGATTGCCACTGAGGTAGGGGCAAATACCAAGGAATGAGAAGCAAGGGAAGAAGGAGAGAATTTTACCTATTGACTAGTCAATGACGGCTCTAGAATCATTGGCGACTTTTCCTCAGCCTTAGGCTCCTGGCTAGCTATGAGCACTTTTCTTCCGGCAGGTTCTTGCGAACCTTCTCTGATAATGCTCTCTTTGCACTGTCATTTTGTAGGCGGGGTCTCCCGAGGTTCGACAACTATTGCCATTTGCTGCTACGATACCCTGGCTTCCTCAGCAGCCCAAGTAAGTGTATGCGAAGCCCTTGATATATTAAAATGCACATTTGTGGCTACATAGGCGAGTTGTCCAAACCCCTTTTCCTTCGGCGTAGAGGATGCAAAATTTGCCACTTCTTCTTCTTGCTCTTCAGACCCATCCTCTAGGTCCTCGCTCTTATTTCTGCTAGAGTTTGGGCTGGGGTGGTCATCATCCCACCATTGTTGAAATTGCTTGTCGTCCTTCAAACTATCATAAGGGGCATCCAATTGCCCTGTCTCTTGGCGATACTTCCAAAAAGCTTCTATTTTTTCATCGGTCCACTCCTCATCCTTCCGCAACTTATTGTACATGGCACATTCCATGTGGACATTATCCATAGCCACTGGCACAACAAAGTAGAACTTGTGCCATGGCCATCTATTATCTTATGTGGGAATACGTGCTAGTTCAACAAAATTTTCATCCTTGTCTACTCGCGGGTTATGCCGCTTTTCCCAGTAAGGTCAAGGAACATGTGTAACTTTCATGTGTGGCTCTGGCAGGTCATTGAAAGGGTTGTAATCCCATTTGTCACTTACCAAAACCAACCCTAAATGAGCCAGTTTATCCTACAAGAACTGGTCTTATTGTTTCTTTAACAGGGTCACCGATTTGAAATTCTTTAGAGAGGTGAAGATCATTTTCTCTTAACACTTTTGCTACTGTAGAAGGTAAAATCAATGATACACACCTGCCTATACATTTCAAGTGTGAGCACCCTATCTGTGACGCAGGCTGGAAGAAGGAAAGGTTGACCAGTGAAGCCCCGCATCCGAAGAATCGTGAAATCTATTCCTAAGAACCAGTCACAGGTGGGAGTGAAACTCTGCATATATCCAGTCTGATCCCTGTGGAGCCGGATTATGTCACCTTCTCCTCGTAAATCATGCAAGACCAGAGTTATGAAATAATCCAAAAATGCATAATAGTCATATGACACGGAAAGAAAAAGGTGTCCACGTGGATACTGGCTTCCTCTTACCCCATTCATCAAAAATTGATAATTCAAAATACCAGGTGAAGAAATCAAGGTTTTGATGTAGGAACATGTGAATTAGGAAGGAAAGAAATCTAAAATTTCCCTCTGCTGGGTAATTATTTATTTTCCATATCATTTCATCTACCATGAACTCAATGAAATCATACTAGAAGGTATTGTGTTGTTTGCAGAATTGGAAGGCTGATCCCAGTTGAAAAGTTTCCACCATTTCATGGGAGTTTCGGCCACATACAAAAGCTAGCATGGACATGGCGTCTTGCATATCCTCACGTAGTGCACCACATGGCAACATAATACTTGGCAATTTATGACCTGGTATACTTTTCTTACCAATCTCCTCCAACAAGAAATCTGAGTTCTTTTTCATCGCCTTCCATGTTTTTTCTCCTTTTCTAGGGTAAAAGGACTCAATTTTCTCTCTTCTTTTAGTTGGGTCTAAGATGCATAGCATATGCCAAATGACCTATGGGGTGATGTGAAATCTTAAGTTTCATCCTTCGATGTAGTGGGTGCTAGGATTATAATGCTGAATGGCAGCGTCAACGATCTCTGGGTAGTAATGTACTAGTGGAACCATGTATTGTGGAAGACCACTGTACCAAATCTTTCTTGTTGTAGACATATGCACCTTTTGTGCTATCAACCTTGCACAGGCTGCTTCTCTTAAGGATTTAAGGTTTTTTGTGAGTTGTGGGTCATAAATATTATCCCATTTCTCTTCAACCCTTTTCTTGTTATTGCAATCTTTGGGCCTGCTCAGCTCTATCGTATATGCCCTCTTTGGCTTGCTTGGTATACCAGGCATAGCATATGCCAAATCCTCATAGACATACACGTCTTTTGATGGCTGTATGGCTATAAACAACTCCTGGCCAATCTCCTGTATTTGCTGAGATGAACTCTCCAACATTTTTAGATGAAAAATTCTGTAGGTTCTGGACTCTTTGAAAAATTTATTCAGCTCCGAATATGTTGAAAATTTCTTTGCACATCAAGATTTGGGCGTATTTGAAAAGAATCTGAACCTTAAACCTTTTCATGCAATATTTGGCTATCTTTTTGTAAGGTGGTAGAGGAAAGTGTGCCTTTTGCATTTAATTCAGCATGTACTGTTATTCCATTGGCTCATGCAAAATGAATTACTTTCCATTTCGAGGTGGCAAGAATTGATTATTGCGTTTGGCAACTATGTGATATGTTGTGATTTTCCTTGGAATTTGTGTCGGCAATTTTCCCTCTAACCTGGTGTTGGAATGTGCTAGCAATTAATATCCTGGATGGAATGATTAAGCCAAAGCAATCGATGATGGCCTGAAAAGATATGGATCCTGCCTTGGGCTCTAGGAAGTGCCCATAAGATGACACAATAGCCTATGACCATGCAGGTTACTTCCGATGAACGCCACCATTTTAAAGCTAATTAACTAGCTCTCATTAACTTAACATGCATTGAACTGTACTCCTACAGATGCAACTGGTCAGGAAATGCAAGCAAACATAGGCACACCTTCCAAGTTGGCATTTGGTTATCATCACATTTTTCTTAAAACATATTAGCATGTGTCTTCTCATCTTTTCTATAAATAGGCCACTAAGTAGTGAGGACATCATACTTAGCATTTGTGTAGTTTTAACGATAGGTTATTGATGTAGTTCTAAGCAAGTTTTCTCATAGGCTAGGTGGTAGGTAAGTTTTAGTATTGGTTAGAAGGTATAGGCATAGTGTCAGAATCATGGATACTCTTGTAAGGTTAACCTCTTCTAAGTCACAGACAGTGTTTTTGGGTGAGGTTTCCACTAGGCGACTGAAAAGAATGACCAAGAATAAACATTCCTTAGTTCTGGTAGCCATAAAATGGGTTCTAGGTAGGGACAACATAGAGTACAAGGACAAGTATCATTTGAATACTGATATTTGTTCACACTTTGTAGCGTCGATGTTAGACATTAGCATCCCCAAGCCTCTAACTCTGAAGCTGGTCAAGGAAATATTTCCAAGGAAGTACCTGCATGGCCTAGGTGAGATTGTCGCTCACACTGCATATGGGGTAGGCCTGCCATCAGCCAACGACCTCTATCACTACATTGAGGAAGAAGTGGTAGTTGTATGGCTACCATAACTCAGTGGATTCCTACTTCAGACATGCGATGGGCATCGAAAAAGGGTTACCTAGGCCTTGCACTTTCTTTTTTGCAGCTACAAGGTGATACCATTCTATGATGTCGATTGGTATACTGACTTCAGGAACTTGGTGTTTCTCCTGCCAATGGTGGTTGTGCCAAATGATGCTGCTTCTGCTGCCGAAGAACCTACTGATGAAGATGAGGTAGATGTTGCCATTGACACATCAATTGCTACCTCCCATGCCCTTGGATGAAAAGCCTCCCTGCTCCTAAAAAAATGCCTCCTAGTTTCTTTATTTCCTATTGTTGCATACACCACCTGCCTTACAGTTTTGTATATAAGCCGAAAAAAGGCTATAAATATTGCATATATGAAAGAATAGCTCTAATAGTCGTATACTTTTTTGGATTATGGCTTTCTCAACCATTTTGAAATGTAAAAACAAAAGAATATATATAAATAGATATATCTTTATAAAAATCCATGGCTATTTCTTCCATCTTGTATTTCAATTTTATGGGCTCTTTTATAGCATACGTGTTCATTTTCTTTGCACATGGGTGTATTTTATGTAAAGAAATTTCGTTGCTCTATCCTTTGCAATAATGAGTTATATCTGCAGAAACATGAACCAATTTCAAAAAGACCGGCCAACAGAAAGGGAAATAAAATAAAAGCATTATTCACATATGTACAAAAATAAAACTCGACACTTAATGGAATAGCTTAAAATGAATCCCATTGACTAGGATTCCTAAGGGTTACTATTCCATATTTTTTAACTCAAAAGCATTATGCTCCTTGCACCGAATGAATTTAAAGTGGCCCTCCCATAGGCTATAAAATTTACCATGTTGACCTGGCTTAGCATCCCTTTTATCATATTTCAGTACTAAGTATCTGCACTTTAGGCCTTGGTCAAATGCCATCTTATCAAACCATCACTTGACCACTTGTTGGCGGCTTGTCATAGCAATTAGGGAATTCTCCCTTTTTTCTTGTAATTCTAACAGTTCAACAAGTCAAACCTCCATGGTACCATTTTGTTCTATCTCAAGAGATTTCAATAGTTGGAGCGTCAGAATCTCCATAGGTATAGGCAACAGTTCCTCTTTCCTGTATACCAACTCATAAGGTGAAGTCTTAAGGACTTGCTTAGGAGTTGTGCGGTTTTCCCAGAGTGCTACTCGGAGGTTCTTATTGCATTCCCTCTAGTGTTCCAAACCAATTTCCTTTAAAGAGTCGAACTAGGATTTTCTTTGTTGACTCCGCTAGGTTATTTCCTACGGGTAATAATTTGATGATATCTTAAGGAATATGTTGTTTATTAATGAAAAGTGACATACCTTTGCGCCTAGGAAGGCTCTAGCATTATCAGAAATGATAGTCTTCAGAGGACCGAACCTTGTCACCAGCTCTAGCATTATCGGAAATGAAAAGTTAATGGGCATATTGTTTATATATTGAATTATACCTAGAATTTTTTCTAGGCATGACTCTATCTATGATAATAAATAACCCACTTAACTCAGTGGTTAGAGTATCGCTTTCATATGGCGGGAGCCATTGGTTCAAATCCAATAGTAGGTAAAACTTATTTGATGCGATTGAGTAATCAAATAAGTTTTACTACATTTATTTATTTTATAAGTCAATTATTTCCCTTTAAATAATCACTATTTTTAGATCATTATCGAAGTTGAACTTTACAAAGAAAAAGATGACTAAGTAAGTTAAAGTTCTAACTCTCAATGATTATTGACTGATCAACTCATTACAGAGCATTTGTACTTTTTTTAGTTTTTTGCTAGTATTAGCAATTGGAATCAATATCCTTTTTTTATTTATTTTTTATGAGAACCAATCCTTTTATTCTTGGGTTTTCCGCACTTGTAGAAAAGAAGGCAGGACGTATTGCTCAGATCATCGGCCCAGTATTAGATGTATCTTTCCCTCCAGGTAATATGCCTAGAATTTACAATTCGTTGATCGTTAAGGATAACGATACAACCGGTCAGCCAATAAGTGTGACTTGTGAGGTACAACAATTATTAGGAAATAATAAGGTTAGAGCTGTAGCTATGAGTGCTACAGACGGTTTGATGAGAGGAATGAGAGTAATTGATACAGGAGGTCCACTTAGTGTTCCAGTTGGTGAAACTACTCTCGGGAGAATTTTTAATGTTCTTGGGGAACCCGTTGATAACTTAGGTCCTGTAGATGCTCTCACAACATCTCCTATTCATAGATCTGCTCCCGCCTTTACACAGTTGGATACCAAATTTTCAATCTTTGAAACAGGCATTAAAGTAGTGGATCTTTTAGCTCCTTATCGCCGTGGGGGAAAAATTGGATTATTCGGGGGAGTTGGAGTGGGTAAAACAGTGTTAATTATGGAATTAATCAACAACATTGCTAAGGCTCATGGAGGTGTTTCTGTATTTGGCGGAGTAGGAAAACGTACCCGTGAAGGAAATGATCTTTACAAGGAAATGAAAGAATCGGGAGTCATTAATGAACAAAATATATCAGAATCCAAAGTAGCTCTCGTCTATGGTCAAATGAATGAACCACCAGGAGCTCATATGAGAGTTGGTTTAACTGCTTTAACTATGGCTGAATATTTTTGAGATGTCAATAAACAAGATGTACTCCTATTTATTGACAATATTTTCCGCTTTGTCCAAGCAGGATCAGAGGTATCCGCATTATTAGGCAGAATGCCTTCCGCGGTGGGTTATCAACTCCCTGTACCATTCCTCCACCTCGACAATGAATAAAGAACATAAAATCCTTTGTTGGATCTTCTTGATTTAAATAAATCATACTTTTCATGATTTGATCCGCAGGTTGTTTTTCTAGCGGTCTAGCTAAAAAAAAATATCTCTCGAAAAATAATCGGTGATATATTTCGAACCAGTTTACTTCCTCTTCTTCTGACCCCTGATAAGGAACTTTAGGGACGTTGGTTACGTCCATTTTAAAAGGTTCTTTCTCTTCCGGCATTTTTTCATCCTCTTTAACCTTTATTTATATATTAGTAAGAAAATAAGACTTTTTGTCTTTTTATTCTTTTTATTCTTTTTATTCTTTTTGTATTATACAATATATAAACTTTATTAGTAAGAAAAAAAGACTTTTTGTGTTTTTTTTTTGTTATGTTTGAGCTAAACGACGACTTTTTCTACACAAAACCGCTAAAAACAAAAAAAAGAAAAACATAAAAATGGATTTTTTTGCATGACTATTGCTGGTATTTTTTTTTAGTTAGAATTCATTCCAATATAAGTTTTAAATTAAAAAAATTCTTATTCTGTAAATGAATTACAGATGTATATAAATAAATTGAAATTATTCTTAATCTATTGTATAATAAAGAATACAATTAATTTATTATAAATAGATTATTTCTACTATAATTAGAAATATGTTTCTAATTATACATAGAATGTGTTATAAACACTTACATTATTTTTAGTATATATAAATTTAGACTAAAAAAAGGATAAAACCTCTACATAATTTCAAAACTTTATGCATAAGTTTGATCCCCAAAAAACAATTCTTAAGGGATCAAGACTTGTTTTTGGGAATCTTATAATAAAATGAATTATTCCTCCAACATATTAGTCAACAGGGATATTTCGATTATTTGGCTCAGAACTTTTTTTAAAAGAGCTCGTGGAACCATGGTATCAAACATTCCAAAATCAAATAAAGAATCAGATATTTGATCTTCATCATCTACTATCTGGTTTAATGTTTGCTCAATAACTCTTTTACCTGCAAATGCAATGTATGCATTAGGCTCGACAATCGTGACATTAGCCAACATACCAAAACTAGCAGTGACTTCACCAGTTGTAGGAGATGTAAGAACTAAAATATATAAGCAATTTTAGTCAGATTGAAAATTTATAAGCAATTTTGTTGAAATGGAATTTGTTAACAGTTTTATATTAACTTTAAAAGATAAATTTAGATATGAAATTATATGAAAAAAATAAAATGTTGATGTATATTTAATTGTAGAAAAATTTATGTTATTTTCAAATAATAACTTTTAATTTCAAAATAAAATTGATGTATACCAAAATTTGGAAAATTCGTTCCTAATGCATGTCCCTCACTTTGAAAGGAAAAAAAGGTATACCTAAACCGTGGAAAACTTCTGACTATAAACTTCTGACTATAGATTCATTCTAAACACATGTTACTTCCAATTTGAAAAGGAAAACTTCAACTATACGTTCATTCCATTCACATGACCTGCACAGTAAAGTGTAAATTGAAGCGGAAAAAAAGGAGTTCAAACTTGGAGACGTGGAAGATGCAGATTCATTTTAGGTAGCTTCAAGTGCATGCATACTGTCCCAGACAGCTCTGACAAGAAATTTGAGCCTCTTACGGCAACTCTGAAAAGGCTCTTAAATGATGTACTGCAAAAATTAACTAGTGCGAAAATTTGAGTTGGGTCAAATCAGTTGTGGTCTTCAAAGGGAAATTCATAAAACACGTCATCCAGGTTATATGGTGACCAGATTGAACAACGTGTATTTAAAACACATTCCACATCGAATTTGAATTGGATTGTAATAGGAACTTTGGACATTAAGAAAAACATGAGTAGGTTAAGGCAAAAGAGAAGGGCTAGGTTTGTCTATGACCATGCACTTTGTTCACATTTGTTTCACATTTTGGGGTTTTGGGATCTTTGTTAAACCTGTTTTATTTAATTGGGTTAAAATTTTAAACGTTTAGCATGGTCTGTTATTTTATTTTCTAATTGAATAATGACTTGTTTAACTTGTAAGTTCTTAACTTATCTTTTCATGTCTTTTTAACTGTTCAATGATTCATCAAACCTAATGGCTTGAGGGATGCTACGTTTTTTGTGCAAGGTTGGAATTTATTTGAATTTTGTCACAGAATGAGCACGGTTTCCCAACCTATTTCAAATATATGGAACTTAGTTCTTGGGAGGCTAGTAATTCATAATGTATTCATCAATGTGGATTTAGTTAGAGCTATGGCCAAAAGATAAGGAGAAAAATCAAGAATATTCATGAATAACAAGGGTAAGTTTTTTATAAGTTTAGATAGGAGTTATATCTATGAGGTCTTCAATTCGAACATGTTTGCAAATATTCCTATTGATTTCAATTTACTATGTAGGGAGTATGGGAGAGATGATCATAGTTACAAAATCTTTTGGCTCCCACATTGTAGGATTAGAGGTCTAAAGAAAAGCCTAGTCAAGTTCACTATGGATGAGGTAGAGTCATTTGATGTGGACCTGCTTGAAGATTTTTTATCAAAATATACTATACTCTTTCTCAAGTTTTAGGAGTTGATGCTAGGGCACATATACTAGTACACTTAATGATGATGGCAACAAATGTGCAACACAAGGATTTCAACATAAATTTTGATTAGGATGTGTTCATCATTGATGGCATTCACAAAGACTTGGTGGCTATATAAAATGATGATAGAACAATTGATTCTAAATGGTATTCTCTATTATGCCACATACTATTGTATAATGGAAATAAAATTTGTGTGACACAGAAAAAGTATCACTTTTTGCTTGCTTGATTTGGGAATATTTGATGACAAATTGGACTTAATGAGGCCTTGATTTGGTGTTGTTAGGTCTTTTACACATCCACAATAGGTCTTGGACCCTTGCAAGCTGAATAAAATGCATTCAACGATGTCTTGTAAAGGTGTTGTAAAAGACTTTCACGTCTCTCTAGACTTAATGGACCCATCTTTCCCTAATTCAATGTTATAAAAATATATTAAATTGCATTATCACATTAATCTAGAAGGCTTGTGAATTAAACTTAACTCTAATCTAGTGTTGTAATGTGTTTTACACATTCACATTGGATGTTGTGCCTTTCTAGGCTAAGTGGACCTCATTCTAGTGTTGTAAAGAGTATTTAATCACACTTTCACATTGGATTTTATGTCCCAAGCCCTAATTGACCTTTACATCATCATCAATAGGCCCCTATGACCCCATATTGTGTATCCCAAAGCATAATTTGATCAAATACCTAATGAAATCAACATAAGAATGGAAATACCTCATTCCCCAACATTCCAATTGTTAAAAGGGCTCCTCTAGGACTAAGTCGCCCATTTGGGCAAATGAGTCCCTGCTAGGTGGGACTAAGTTGCCCAACATGGTGACTTAGTCCAATTTGGCCTATTTTTGAGGTTTAAGCAGGAATTTTTGGATTTTAAGTTTATTTATCCTTCACGTCGCCCTTAGGGATCCAATTAAAGAGAAAATAAGGTGGATTTCCTATAAATGTAAGTCTCTAAACCCTAATTCATAACCAATTCATTCATTCCTAACTCATCATTCATTATTCTTCTCAAGCAAGCTAGGGTTTCACCATTCCAAGTCATCAAGACAACTTCCTAAGATATCTAAGGGAAGTTTCTTCAACTATCACTACAGAAAATCAAGATCAAGCATCATGGAAAGTTACTAACTCCATTGTTTCACGCTTCATTGCATTATTTCTTCATTTTGGTTTAATTAAATACATGGGGTTTGACCAAGGCAAACCCCCATGCCCTAACATCAAACATTTTTTCTCTCCTTGTGTGATTTGTAGGTCTTCTTTGCAGATTTGTCCAAGAAAAAGATTAAAAAAATGTCATCAAAGTTTCAAAGCCCTTCAAGGTTTTCAACACCATAAAAGAGTCTTGGAGAACACCTACCGATCAAATTCTACATTAATGATATCAAGTTTCCACAATCCATAATGTTCTTTGCAATGGTTTCTGGTTTTGATTATGTGATAAATTTTGCATCAACGTTTTGGATCACACTCCGTGATCCATCGTCAGGATGAGAAGAGCTGAAGGAGGATCACACTCCGTGATCTTCAGCTCTGCTCATCCTGATGATGGATCACAGAGTGTGATCCGAAACATTGATGCAAAAATTATCACACAATCAAAACCAAAAACCATTGCAAAGAACAAATTCTACATTTTCAGATCCGAGAAATTACCAAGAATAGAAGTACAGGTCAAGGTCTACAGATTCCCCTTTCGAATCTTCAGAAAAGACAAAGTGGAAACTTCCCCCAGTTGTGGCGACTTAGTTGCACTATGCATACTTTTTAGAGATCTTTATAGATTCACACACCTATTTGGCTACAACAGGCCCTAGTGCAGTTTTCCAAAAATTTCCCAAAACTAGACTAAGTCGCCCAGTTTGGCACAAGTGTCCTGCCAGGCTTAAAAATCAGTATTTCCAGAATTTTAGAGTTGCTTCAAGTCTACAACACACTTCCAAGTCCACACCTTTTGTTTCACAGTCTTCTATTTAGTTTTGTATGCATTTCTAGGTCATTTAGTATATGTTTTCATATCACAATGTGTTTTCAAACATCTTGCATTTCATTAGTTTTGCATTAATAATTCATATCTTTTATCAGTTTATTGCACTTATACATTACAATGAGGCATATTGCATCCCTCATTACATTAATCTTGAGTTTAGAAATTAGCATTTTGGCCCCAATCTTTCTCCTTTTAGGTGAAAACCCCTAGAAGGAGCTTAAAGCATTCGGGTGCCAAAACCTTTGTCCACATTTTGGTGAACCTAACATTTGAATACTTTCCTTTATGATTTTTGAGTCCCTCATCATCCTAGAATTAGCTTGCATTGCATTTTTCATTAGTTAAAGTTGCATTCTAGGGTTTCAAATTTTGCATTAGTGAAAGTGCATTTAGCTTGCATTTTTGTATCTTCAATCATTGAAAATCTAAGAAATTTTGCATTTTCATCTTAGGAGTACATTATATAGTACATAGACTATCAAATTCCATTAAAAAAATCTAGAAATCCTCAAAAAAATCCCTATTGGGATGAATTTTCCACCTTGGGCGACTTAATCCCTATTCACCCCTGAAACAACCTTTTATAGAGTTGAAAACCCTATTTTTAATCTTTTGTTTGCTGCCATCAATTACCTGTATCAGTTGGTTGAGTTCTTATAACACACGTTTCATTAGATCTAGCTTAAATTATCTCATTTCATTCATGGTTTAAATTTCAAGTTTGCATACTCATATTGTTACATAGCATAATCAGTCAATTGTCATCCTTAAAAGTTGAAAATTTTCCTTCCTCTTTTGCATGTTTTCTTTGGAATGGTTACATTTCAAGTTTGTAGAATAATCATTACATCAAGTTTTCATTACAAAAATCTATATTTATAATCTTTCATGTTCTATTTTTTGATCTTCTTGCATGTTGTAAAAAAGTTTTGTTAAGGGCATATAAATATGAGGTCCTTTCCCCTCTCTTTTTGTTCGTAATCAATCCCTCTCCTAGTATCCTTTCTATGCGAGAGGCTAGTCTAGTGAAAGAAACCTTGGATAATAATAATAATCACATTTGTTCTTCACCTATTATCTCTCCTACTTGTGAAGAGGATATTATAGTGTTAGAAGAACCAATTGATGAGAGTTTTGCAAATCCGAGTTGTTTCTCTCCTCTTACCTCTCCTATTAGACAAAACATTACTAAACAAGAGGACATAATGACAAGTAATCATTACAATCACACACCACAACAAGAGACTATTGAAACCTACCTATGTTCATCTCCTAGCATCTTTTCCTCCTATGATAGTGATGAGGATATGTTCAAGTTAGATAAGAAAACTTTCAAGATCTATGATAACCCTCTTTATGATCCTTCCCCTACCTCTCCTATTTTGGAAGAAATTAGGGAACAAAGGAATGAAGTCATAAATGATCATGATAATTATACTTTTTCTTCTTAATTTATATTTTCATGTCTTTTTAACTATTCAATGACTCGTCAAACCTAACGGATTGAGGGATGCTACAATTTTTATGCAAGGTTGGAATTTATTTGATTTTTGTCACAGAATGAGCATAGTTTCCCAACCCATTTAAAATATATGGAACTTAGTTCTTGGGAGGCTATTAATTCATAATTTATTCATCAATATGAATTTAGTTAGAGCCGTCACCAAAAGATATGGTGAAAAATCAAGAATATTCATGAATAACAAGGGTAATTTTTTTATGAGTTTAGATAAGAGTTATATCTATGAGGTCTTCAATTTGAACATGTTTTTAAATATTCCTATTGATTTAAATTTACTATGTAGTGACTATGGTAGAGATAATCATAGTTACATAATCTTTTGGCTCCCACATTATAGTATTAGAGGTCTAAACAAAAGCCTACTTAAGTTCACTATGGATGAGGTAGAGTCATTTGATGTGGACCTACTTAAATTTTTTTTATCAAAACATACTATACTCTTTCTTAAGTTTTAGGAGCGGATGCTAGGGCACATATACTAGTACACTTAATTATGATGGAAACAAATGTGCAACACAAGAATTTCAACATAAATTTTGATTAGTGTGTGTTCATCATTCATGGAATTCACAGAGACTTGGTGGCTATATAAAATGATGATAGAATAATCGATTCTAAATGGTATTCTTTATTATGCCACATAATATTGTATAGTCGAAAGAAAATTTGGAACCTAATAGTGAAATTGAAGTTTTATAATGCTCATAAAATTGCACTATAATTCAAGTGTGGACACACATATGGGACCTATGCATTGAAAAGCTACAAAATATGTGGTATTTGAGGAATGTTTTGTTTGGGAAATTATGAAAAATATAGGATTTGAAGTGAGTAGATTATCTAATGAGATAAAAAAGTTTTTTATACCTTGGAACCAATAAAGGAAGTTTATCACAATTGGGGTGATTGATTTTTTCACACAAACACTTCTATTATCAATGTATATGGTCCCTAGTGCAAGCACATTTGTTTCCCAAAAGTGTTTCAGATAGAATTAATTTTTTAGACATCATGTGGTAGCTCAATGAAGATGAAAATTTTCATTTAAGGGCACATAAAATGGGTCTATATTACCATCTTCCATTCTATTCTCTAATTTCACAGTTACATCAAAAGGAGTGGAGTTGATACATCCCTTATTGCATACATATAGATAGGAACTGATGGCACTTTTTGAAAAATCTTTTTTTTCCTAGTTATACCCACATTTTGAGTGTCTAAAATAACATCTTTGAGCCTAGGGTTGATATAAATACTATTTCAAGTCTTTGTCTAACGTCTAAAACCCTAAAAACCCTAGCTCCGGGAAACACTATTTCTACTTATGTTCTAATTTTTTGTTGACCTCCTATCGCTTGCTACCAGTTCCTTAAGTTACAATGTTGAGTCTTATGTCCGTCTATTTTTCTAACCATTCATACCTAAGGTTACTACCCAATCCCATGAGCTAAAATAATTTTGAACGGCTTAAGTCTTATGTTTGTGCTTTTATTAAAGTTGGCTCCTCTCATCTACTAGTATCTTTACAATGTTCTTAAAGCTTGTGTGTATTAATTCCATTAACTTATCCATGCCTACCCCTCACATGAATATTTTATCTAGAAAAAGGCCTATGGAATCAATCAAATACCAACAAATGACACTAATCTACTAGATCCTACAATTCCACGAAGGGTTTTATATTAAAGAAAAATAAGGTTGCAGAACCGCAAAAATGATGACAAGTGGCATGTTGAGCATTGCTAGCTGTTGTGGGACCCTATTGAAGATCCCGCCACTTTCATGTGGCAATTTTAAGGAATTGCACCATTTCACAAAGCCCCTTAATGCATACCCACAAATTCCTTACAGAAGAGCAAAAGAAAGGCACATGGCACATTCTTGAAGAAATATCATCAAATCCATTCAAAGGGCACCACATGGTGTTGTTTCATTGAATTTATGCTATTCCATGAAGCATTTTTATAAAGGGTTATATATCTATAAAAGCACAAAAAAGTGACAAATGTCAAGATTATCACAACTCTAAAGCATTCTATTGTTTTGCAAGTTCTTTCTAGCAGTTTGAGTTTGAGGTTGTGAAAGTGTGGGAAGTTGCCATGTGGCCTAAAGTGATTGTTTTTCTTTATGTGTGTCTTGTGCTGACTTGTGAAGGTAATCCCACATGGAGTAATCCTATTGAAAAATGATTTTTTCAATGCACATAAAAGATATTAAAGCTAGTCAAATAATTTGCAACCATCTAATCTTGTTTGTTTTCTCAATGATCAATGATTCAAATTTAAACTCAGTAAATGGGTAGTTGTGTGCTCTGGCTTGTGCAAGATGAAAATAACAGAAAAAAAAAGAAAGATGGATTTTAGTTGTGCCATTAATGTTTTTTCTTCCAAAAAAGTTATAATCCTATCACTTAAGTGATTCAATTAGTATCCTGAGCATCCAACAAGAAGAATTTGCAACATTCAATGAGAATTTGACAATAGCTAGGGTTTTTGAAAGTGAAAATAACAAGTATATAGATGTGACGAAGAAGGTCACTATATTTATTTTCATAGGGTTGTCAATTTTTCTAAATTGAGTATTAGAATTGAAATTAGGTTACGTTAAATAATTCCACCTTGAATTGCTTTAAAACTACCCTAGTTTTTTCCTAAAATCTTCAAGAAACCCTAGAACTTGTTGTTGAAAACCCTTGTTTCTAAATTGAACCAAAAACATGAGTCCACCAAGAATTCTACCCTCCTCTTCTTCCCCCAAAGATCATTAGATGAAGAATAAATTGAAAAATTACTACGCTCATCTTCAAAGAAACTCAAGGTCCATGGTCTTGGTGTTGAGGATGGTTTAGTAGATAATGCATATGAATGTAGACATGTAGAGCTTCCTATCTCTGGTTAGGAGTTGTTTTGTCATTTGTGTGGAAAGAGGAATTCAAAGGTCCCAATTTCCAATGTGTAGACATGTGACTTGGGAAAATTCGTGGTGCTCAATTTCTTCATAGATGTGGATTTACTCAAGGAAATGGCTATAACTTATGATGAAAACATAAGGGAAATTGGGGTTACAACTGGTGGTATTCTGATTAAAATTGACAAGGTTTCTATTTCTAAGGTGTTCAAATTGAGCCTATTTGAATGTAAATAAATTGAATTTGACACTTTCAAACAAAATTATCACAAGACAAAAGAAATTTTAGAGCTTTTTGGCTGCCTAAACACAAAACCAATGGTTTTGATAGAAAATCTATTAAGATTCCTCCTAATGAAGTAGAACCCTTCAAATTGCATAATTTTGAAGATTATTTCATTAGAACATATTATGATTTATTCCAAGTCTTGGGGAGTGATAAGTAGGAGAGGGTTCTAGTTCACTTCATGTACATGGTAGCTAATAGTGAAAATATCTTGGTAAATGATGAATTTGACTAGATGTAACTTTTTTGGCTAATGTTATTCACAAACACTTGTTGGATGTCAAAAAGGGAAGAAAAATGATTACATTGAGATGGTACTCTCTGTTGTGCCATATGTTCTTGTATGTTTTACAAAGGGAATGGAGTCCTATAATACAGATCCATGATGATGATGGTCAAGGAAATTCTATCTCGGTTTAATGTTAGACACATGTATGGGAGAAATTGTGAAGATGATAGTTTTATCATTTTCAGAACCATTTTTAAAGAAAAGTGTTATCACTCTTGGGTTTCCCAGAGGTCAGTTTGTAGAAGGAGATCTTAGATTTCTTAAGGCCGATGGAGAGGAGGCTTCAGTTGGGGGATACAACATAATTGGGGATATTTCCACTTCCATTTATATTGCACAATGATAATGGTATATGGATTCCCTATTGGACCCCACATCTTGCCAAGATATGTGCCTTTTAGAATTAAATTCTTAAAGATTATATGGAAATTAATTAAGAGTAAATTTCACTTGGGTGGACAAAAGAAAGGTTCATTCTTCCTTTATTTAATATTTTTTGTTGACTTCAACATGAATAAGGAAGGGTTTGATAAGTTATACCCTAGTTTGAAGAAGTATAAAATGGCTCAAGAACATACAAGAAATTTTGACCTTGGGGTATTCATTCATTAGTTGAGAGTAAGTATTAGGTCACAATATTTTCACATAATTCAGCCAAAGATGTCATTAGGAACTATGAAGATGACAAAGAGGTGAATGAAATTAAATTCAAATGGGTAGATTTTACAGAAGTTGAGGTAGAAAAGGGTAAGAAAATTGTGAATTATCGGGGAGCTTATGTAGAGATAAAACCCAATTACAAGGATCCAAATAATTTTGTAGAACATTGATAAAATAGTTGGGAAGGATCCTGCCATTGAAGAAAGGCCTTCATATTATCTACCTATGCTCTACCCAGATGTTTATGCTTTTAAGAGAAGATCAAAAGGGAAGGAAATAAGGGAGAAAAATCAAAAATATTCCCCTCCTACAATAGCACACAATCACCAATACACACCCCCTCCATCTCTTGATGTAGTTATCCTTGACAAACCTACTCCTCAAGAAGAACCTCCAAAAGAAGAAGAATTGAGCAACCATATTTGGTTGATTGCCACATTGGTCTTGAAGAGGATGATGACACTAAGGTCACCAATAAGAAGGTTATTAGAGAGATACCCTTTCCCCAAAGGAATTGGGAAGTAAGGATGACCCAAAATAGGTTGGGTGAAAAAATCATAGGGGAAAGGGATACCACAAGTGACATTAGATATGTGGCTTGACAAAGGTTCATGGAGGACAATGAGTTTGTAAAATCTCAAGAATTTTTAGAATTTATTTTAAGGGTTAGAAGAGATGATTATGTTGCAATATTGAAGCAAGAAAAGGCCAAATTTTCAAGAGAGCTATATGAGGAGGTCTCCAAGAAATTACTTGCAAAGATGAAGATCAATGTCAAGAACATTACCCTAGAAGCAGGAAGAAAAATGGTAAGAGACATTGGAATTTTTCTACTTCTTGAATGGGATATAGCTTCTTCTATATTATTATATACAATAAAAACATAGGATTGAAAGAGATTTTCTCACCTAAAGTTCAAGATGTAGCTATGCTATCAATATTAGGGTTCAACTCTAAGTGGGAAACCCTTGTTTTATGGGCCCTTTCTCTTAATAAAAATAATCCTCTTGTTGCTAAGGCATCTCAAGATTTAAAAGGTGACCTAGTTGTTAAAAACTATATAAAACTTATATTGTTAAGGTTGCAACATTGGCTATTGACACTACCAAACTTATTAAAGCTACTATAGAGGCCCTCCAGGCCAAATATGATAAGTTATTGTAAGATCACCTAGCAAATACTTAAGAATATAACAAACTAAAAGTAATGGAAATCCAAATGCAATAGGAAACAACATCTCCCCCATTAGGTGAATTAGTGGTAAGTTCTAGTGCATTGGTACAAATCTCTTCTTCAACTCCACCATAGGGTAAGTGCAAAAAGATGGGGGGCCAAAAAGGGGGCTTAAGTGGCCACTTTTTTCTAAAATCAGGAAATAATGACCTTGGACGTGAAATTGAGGATATTTACACTCAAAATCTTGAGATGCAGCAAAAACAAGGATCGTAATGCTCTGAGTCTACTTTCTAAACTACTCATTTATTTTGAAAATGGTTAATATTAAGGGGTTCAAAAGAGTTACACATAGAAATTGGTGTTGTTCTTGTTAGAAAAACATAACATAGAAACTTTTGTGGGAATGTAGCATGGTGAACATTTTTTTAGTATTTTTAAAATTGATTTGGTGAGAAATTAGCTAACAGTATGTAGTTGATGCATGATTTATCTAATAATTTTTAATGAATATTCTTTTTTTACTAATTTTCAAAGTGGATACTTCCTAAAAAATAGAATTTTGCTTGTGATATCCCTACAAATTTTGGAAACTAATTGAATTTTTTTCTTTTTTTTAAATTTTTAGAATGGAGTCTAGTTTCTAAAAATGTAATTTATTTGAAATTTTGATAAATGGTTAATTTATAACAAAAAAAGACCAAACATTGCTTTTTACCAAAAAAGAGACACACAAAAGAAATAAATTATAGATCAAAGGCTTAACATTCTCAAAAGTGAAAAACATTACATCGTTGGATAGCTAAGAGAGAGCCTAACATTACCCAGGTGTTTGATTTGTTTGAGATTGAAACATGTGAAATCCTGATGGTGAGCACGAACCCGATTATGTGAAATATTGTAGAATTTGCAAAAACACGTCTCTAGTCATTGGGAAGGCCTTCCAAGCTTTTGGGTTGGTATTCCAAGGAAAATACCAAGCCTAAGTCTTGGGGATTCCCACAGAAAGATATAACGTGAGTGTGTTATAACACACTCACATTATATCCTAGTTTTTACATTATTTTTTGTATTTGTGTGGAACATGTCTAGCAAGACATAACGTGCTCATGCTATTTCTTGCTTTATGTTAAATTCTACTCTATTGAATGTATGTTTATATATTTGTATGTTTCTATGTACATGTATGCTTGTATGTATGTATGTATGTATGCATGCTTGTATGTATGTATGTATGCATGTATGTATGTATGTATGAATGCATGTATGTATCTATGCCTATATATATGTATGTATTTAAGATTTTATGTACATATGTACATGTATGCTTGTATGCAGGATTGTATGTACATATGTATTATGCTTGTATGCATGCTTTAGAAGGAGGGAGAATTTTAAGAGAGAGAGAGAGAGAGAGAGTTTTCTAGGTAGGGTGGGAGGGAGAGAGGGAGGGAGAGATCACAGACTGAGAGAGAGAGAGAGAGAGATGAGAGAGGGAGATGAGGTGGAAGGGAGAGACTAAGAGAGAGGGAGAGGGAGAGAAGTGGTTGGAGTGATAAGGTCTTAGCTAGGTATAGTGGAAGGGATAGAGGGAGAGAAAGAGGGGGGTGAGAGAGAGGGAATTGAGAGAGAGGGGGGAGAGAAAGAGAGAGTTATGTAGGTAGGGTGCTAAAGGGAGAGACTTGAGAGTGTGAGGAGGGTGAGAGGGAGAGACTTGAGAGATAGGTAGTGAGAGGGAGTGGGAGAGAGAGGGAGTGAGAGAGAGGGAGTATAAGAGTGAGATACTTGAGGGAGGGAGGGAGGGAGTGTGGGAGGGAGTGACCTGAGAGAGAGGGGAGAGAGAGGGGGTGGAGTGAGAGGGACTTATCTAGATAGGGTGGTAGGGATAGATAGAGAGAGGGGGGAGAGAGAGAGTTACCTAGGTCGGGTGTCAGAGGGAGAGACCTAAGAGAGAGAGCAGGTGGGAGGGAGATACCTGAGAGATAGGGAGAGAGAGGGAGTGGGAGAGAGAGGGAGTGATGGAGAGGTAGTGGGAGGGAGATAGAGAGAGAGAGAGAAGGAGCGAGAGAGAGAGGTAGGGAAATATTGAGCAAGAGGTACATAGAAATAGGGAGAGGGTAGATAAAGACAATTAGAGAGGGTAGGAGAGAGGGAGGGAGAGAGAGGTGAGAATTATAGATAAAGAGAAAGGGATAGGGGTTGATGGCATAGGGTTGAGGGATTAGGGTGGAGGACCTATATGGTTGATGGTTTATGGTATTAGGTTGAGGGTAGAGGGTAGAGGGTAGAAGGTTTAAGGGTTTAGCGTTAAAGGTTTTAGGGTTTAGGGTTGAGGGTAGAGGGTAGAGGGTTTAGGGTTTAGGTTTGAGGGTATATGGTTGAAGGATTAGGTTGAGGGTCTAATGTAGAGGGTAGAGGGTATAGGGGTTGAGGGTTTAGGGTTTAAGGGTTGAGGGTTGAGGGATTAAGTGTTGAGGTTTGACAATTGAGGGTTGAGGATTTAATGTATAGGGTAGAGGGTAGATGGTAGAGGGTTTAAGGGTTTAGGGTTTAAGGGTTGAGGGTTTAAGGTTGAGGGTATAGGATTGATGGTATAGGTTTGAGGGATTAGGGTTGAGGTTCTAATGTATAGGGTAGAGGGTATAGGGGTTGAGGGATTAGGATGTAAGGATTGAGGGTTGAGGGTTGAGGGTTGAGGGCTTAAGGGTTGAGGAATTAATGGTTGAGGTGCTAGTTGTAGCTTTATGCATTTTCTCATTTCCATTCATGGTAGTACAATATTAAGTGCAACCATATTTTCCATGGTAGCAATATGATAGTGTCTTCTATGTTTTTCTAAATGCCTCTATACTTAAGGGGCAAGGATAGCTAGTTTCAAGGTCTACATTATTTTCTCCTTAGAATACCAACATAGCAGGTATGTTGACAATTTAACAGGGGGCATATATTACCCCTATCCATTTCATCTTGTAATATTTGACCTATTGACACACCCCCTTGGCAGTGGTGTTGTTTGTAATTCCCCTTGAGGTGTGGTTATCAAAATTTCCCCTTCAATGTTTATGCACCTTCTTAGGTGAGTTTGGTATTTTTTGCTTCACTTTATTCATGTGTGTTGAACTTCGTGTTTTTTTGGCATAACATATTGATAATTTTATGGCACCTTAGCAAGGTTATTAGGTAACTTTTGGTATGGTTTTTAATGGGTACACACCTAGTGAATATCATACTTCACTAGACCTTGTGTGTTTCTCATTTTGTTACTTTGTCTTGGGGGCTCACCTAGTGAATATTATACTTTACTAGAACTTTTGTTTCCTTTATTTTGTGATTCACCTAGCAAATTCGAGCCTTTCTACTATGTGAGTTATGAACACCTTTTCATGGGAACCTAGCATAACACATCTTGCTAGCCAGTAGACCCATGTGTCTCATAGGTGATTCTACATCCTTATGAAGGCATCATTTTATTCAACAACACATTCAATGGATGATGTTTCGTATTTGAGACAATTTAAAATTGAGGTCTCTTTTCTTTACCGACTTGAATCTGTTTAGTACTAACCTTATTTTTTATTATTTGTCTTCTTCATGTTTGTATTATGTTTGTTTTTATTTTCTTGTCATTTATATATTATATCATGTTATGTGTTTTCATTTTGTATGCTTCCTATGCTCAACATCTATGTTTATTTTTTCATCTTGTTGCATATTGTACATGTGTGTGTTCCTTTGTGCTCATGTTGTTTTTTCATATGATATTGGATCTTGGGGGCTTGAAAACTTCCCCTAGATTCATAGTCATCTTATCACTTCAAATGAACACCTCTTGACATATTCTTAATTTAGTGTGAATTTGAGCATAAGTCTAGTGTAGTGTCAAGATGGTAGTAGGACATGAGGATATCCCCACAACATGTGCACATCCCTGATAAATATTCCTCCACCTATGTTAAAAGATAAGGACACATGGAAATATCAGGAAGATGATGATGGGTTTATGCATCTTCATAATTGTAATTCTAAAGTAAGGGTAAATAAATGGGAAATTTGACTAGGAGGGTAAATAAATGGGAAGTTTGATTAGGGTAAAAAAAAATTTAATTAAATTTTCCCCCCACTTTAGCGAGCATAAATTTCAATGAGTATGTGAGCTAAAGTAGAAATAGGTTGAAGAGAATATACCAATAATGTTGAGGAAGCAAATATTCAATCTAGCATACCTGAACATGAAAGAGGGAGCTCCATAGGTTCTTGTTCCTATAAGGATAGTTGTGATCTCACCACAAACATGTTAGGATGCAGAAAAAAAATGTTAGGCGGAAAGGTTAATCATAATACACAAGAAGAAACAAGCCAACACAATAAGACAGTCTGATTAGATACACTTATTAGATAGATAAGCCTATGGCTACTGCAAATTTCGTTTCAAGATAGTCACAAAAATGATGGTCCTAGTTAGGTTGCCCCCAAGCTAGACACACAACATCAAATATCATGTAAAAGCAACACATTGAAAGACACCCAAGATATCTTTTGAGAAGAAATCTTTCAAAGGGGATCCCTCGGCAAGGAACCCTTCACAACACCAAGGGACCCATTTAAAGGGACACTCCAATTGAAAGATGCCACATTTTTTGCAAGTTATTCCATCATAAATGGATCCTTTTGAAATATTTTTTCATAAGGAATCCATAGGATAAGATTCTCCTTTTCAAAGGAAAGTTTTCAGACTCTTTCATTTTAGAAAAATTTCTCCTTTCTCAAAAGAAAATATTTACTATTTTGCATTTGGGATCCTATTTGAAAGAAAATTTCATTTAGGATTCCTAAGAGAATAAAAAAAAATGGAAAATGAAGGATTACAATAAGGGATTTGAACTGTTGATTTTTGGCTCTTATGGACAAATCTTGCTCTTCAAGGGTTTTTCACCTAAAAGGAGAGAGATAGGAGTAAAAATGCTAATGGTTCATTCAAATAATGTTATATATGATGTTTTCTAGCCTATATGAAGTTAAATAAATGCAACTGAATAATTTAAAGGAATGAAAATGAATGAAAAAGTGAAATTTAAGCAATGTTTGAAAACACATTGTGTAATGTAACAATGAACTAGCTGAAGAAAATATGCAGAATAGAAAGAAAAGGGATGAATCTAAGTGCACCTACGAAAAAATGATGAATCTAGAATTTTGTGGATGCTGGTTGAATTCACTAATTTTTCACAGTGGTATTCATTCACCTAGGGTGTCGAATTAGTCCTCCTCTTGGCGAAAAACTGTCAGAAGCAAGTTTCTATTTGTCGGGATTAAAAATCTGACAAAATTTAAATTTTCAATCCTAAGGTGGGACTCATTCACTACAAGTGGCCAATCAGTCCTCTCCCAAAAATTTTAAAAATTAGGAGACAACTCTGCAACACCAGATTTGGAAATCACTACTTGTCAAGTTACCAAAGTCAATTCTACAAAAAATAGACAGAAAACCTTCTCCAAGCTTGAAATACACTTAAGTTTATTTGAAGCACCTATTTGAATTGCAAACCAATATTCAACACCAAAAATCTTGTTAAATCTACACACAAAAGGTTGCAAACAAACATGCAATAGGGGAAAAATAGTTTAAGGTTAGTGAATAGGGGTTTGCCTTGGGGTAGGTGCATGAAGTTGGATAGCAATTTTGTGGCCACTTTTAAAAAAAAAATTGAAAAATCATAGTGTGAGCGCCTTATAATGTACTTGTGTTATTGCATGTTAAAAGCAAAAAAAAAAAGTGAACGTCATTCATTTTCATTTCAACTATTTTTTGTTCTGCCCGTGACCAAAACCCCCAACTTTTGCGCTCGTGTTCTAGGAGGAGGTATTGTGCAAAAATATTCAACAATAGTTACTATTTCTTTGCAAGGATGATGCCATGATGACGAAGAGGTGGGAGAGGTAAGTATTGTTTGTTGTTTGTTTTGAATTTCTTATTCTTAGGTTTATTTTGTTAATTTTAGGTTATATTTGATATCTATTTTTTTGAATTTGTAAGAGATGCAAATGAACCTGCAAACCCTCAAAATCCTCAACAAGAAGAGCAACCAAATCCTCAAGAAAAAAATTATTAACAAGAAAATAAACCTCAACAACAACCTCCTCCACCAGTCACTCAACAAAATTTAATATGTGAAATTGAGAACAACAAAAAAGAAATTGAGGATTTTATTAGTAGGTTGACTAATCCAAATGGTTCAACAATAGAAAAAATGACCCTAGAAAATTCATTGAAAGATATGTTAAAAAATGTAGATTCAATTAGAAAACAAATAATTGGATGTCAAGATAGGAGGAAGGTGGCTAGGGCATATTATGTAGATAAAATATCATATATACAAGTAAAGGATATAAAAAATTACACAAGGTGATTTTTCTCATTATTCACTGACCCACGCACAAATCAAAATCTTAGCCTCAATGCAAATAGGTTTCCTAATCATTGGTTCCACCACCAAGAGATTAGGAATTGTTTTTATGATAGATGGTACATGGTCTTTGATGACCAACCATGCAAAAATTGTGAAGTCCTCCAGTATTTTCTTAGGAAACTATATAGTGAGTTTATATTGAAAAAAATCCCAAATTATTTTGATATGAGTGACTTCCAATGGAGAGATGGAGGGTCAGCTCAGGAGAGGATCGGTGCACAATCAGATCCTATGCAGCAAGGGAGATGAGCTCTCGCTAGGCTGCCTTGTGAGCACATTTTTATTCCTGTCATTGTGAAGGATAGTGTCGATGTAGAGAGATTCCAGGTGATCAACACTTTGAACCAGAGTGTCATCCATCATACTAGCCCTATTCTACAATTCCATCCAAGGGATTCTTCGAGTAGTGGCCTTCAAACCCATGTGTTTCAATCTTGCAGGGCAACTTGTTCATATGACCCCACCAACACTCATAAGGCTGCTATGTAGGATCCGTATGCAGCTACGGAGATGGAGAGGGCGGCTAACATTTTGCATGATACGTATGGAATTGATACTCAGGTAACAGTTATCATGTTCATTGAATTTAATTTATTATTTCAATTTTGAAATGCAAGATTAACTAATTTAGTTTTATGATTTTAATAAAATTGTAGGGTCATAGTGTTGAGACTAGATATGCCGGCCCTCCACCTACTTTTTCTGCAGTACACCTTTCGGTGGGGAATGTAACTAGTAAACAATTATAAAATTATTACATGTTAATAGCATTATTTTATGAATGGTATTTTAATATGTGATTTTGGATGTTGACCAAGGTAATATTGGAGGTTTCGAGGGAACACATCCCAGTGCCAATGGATTTACTCAAACCTACACACAGGTAATAGAATAAAGATTTTAACTAATGAATTGTATTTAATAGATTTGTGTAGTTTATATTCATATCATTGGTTACATTGCATTGCACATAATTTAAACTCAAAGCATTACTTCACATTCCATAACTAATAACTAGATGTTGATAGATGATCAAATTTCAAGTACAATATAGTTGTTTAGAAAGTCAACATAAGTAGTGATGCAATTACTTCACACGGAGGCATGTGCTTGCAAAGGTGCACCTGCACGACAAACTATGGATGCTTGGAAAGAATCCATGGAACCATAATAGTATTCTTTCTACCACTAACTCTTAGACCAACCCTCATATAGTGCATTTTTCAATCACATGATTTAGGTGCTCCTACACCATACTCCTTGGGTATAAAATATTTATGCCCCATAAATCACTCCATAGGTCTGCTTCAACCTTCTCACAATCCCTTCAAACCTACTCCAAGTCCCTTCCAAGGAAATCTTCCTCCAAGGCACTTTGTACCCTTCATGCTTTTCTTTGTCTTGGTCTTGCCATGCTTGATCTTCCTCAAATGGATCTTCTTACTTCCTTTTGTCTTCATTAATACTTGCAAACAAAAATTCAATATACAACCATGCATTAGTATATCTCATTCATGCTCTTCCATTAGCCTTTGCCAATTATACATGTAGTTTTTCCCTTCAATTCCACTCTCTGTAACATAACCTGCATTTTGTCCTCCCACTTTCATTTTAACCCTTGGTCTAACCACTGTCACAAGAATGAACAAATCAGGGAGATAACCAATGATTCCCTTCACTCTTAGCCTCTTATCCTTCCACTACACATCTATACTTAGATTCACTATGCTTGGATCCCCTAACTCAATAGTATACAACTACCTCATCACTAAACTCAAAAACCAAGGACAACTCACTATCCCAATCTCAAAATTTCCTCTCTTCTCCATCTCAGTTGGAGACCACACACACTATATTCTCTTAGCCATTCCCTAACCCAACACTATCAACTTCTCAGTTTTAGCCTCTTTCCTTATTGAAAACCTCTACAAAACCTTTACCATCTTTCCTTCACCTCTCATGCTGACTACACACTCCAACCTTTGCTCAACTTCTATACACTTTTTCTCAGACTCTCCAAAATATTCCACTATTTCCTGCCATGCTTCATTAGTTACTGTCTTTTCCTTGTATTTCACAGCCTGTCCATCATCTACTCTCAGGTATTGTATCAGAACCTTAGCTTCTACCATCATTTCTTTCATGATATGTATTGTATTCTCAGACTCAACACCTTCTTGATTGTCTACCTCAGACCTTTGAGATTCCATTCCAAGGACCTTGGTCCTAACAATTTCAAGAACATAATCCATTTTTCCTTCATCCCCTCTAATTACTATGCTATCACATTGATTTAATTCAACCAATTTTATCTTCTTCACTTGCATTAGACTTGTCTCAATTTTCTCTATACCTTTTGCCTCATAACTCATTGTATCTACAATATTTTCCTTCATATCACTTGCATCTGCCCCTAAGGGACACATCACTGCCCAAATGATGATTTTCTCATCATATTCAAACCTTTCATGACTTATTTCACCCCTTTCATATTTATCCCATCTTTTTCAATTTCATACACATTAAGTCTTCCATCATGTATAGAAAACCTATCAAATTATGAAGCTCTACCTAGTATCATATGGAAATCTCTTATAGACATAATATCACATAGTACAACATATTTGTAAGAACCAATCTGAAAAATATACAAATGCTTGCTCTCTAACCACAACATGTTGACTATTTGGTGCAGGAGCACCCATTGGTCACCATAGATTGATTAGAAGGTCTGTCTAGGACAGTCTTGTCTAGGACAACTAAGAAATCAAATTTAGTTCATTTGGATGTAAGCCTTAATGGAATTTTTGGTTGGGTTTTGATCAGGTGAAGGTCATGTTGACCATAGAATAGGAGTCATTAGGTTCTAGCTCAAAATGAGGTCTTGGATTTTTAAGAATTCTGGCAAAATATTTGAAATTGTTGCTCAATTGGAGCCACAAGTGGCCAAGAAGAGCCCAAGGGAGAGAATAACTGAATGGGAGACCCTATTTAGGGTGACCTCAACATGGGAGAATGGTTGGAATCATTTTAATATGTTTTGAAGTTGTTTTGAGGTTTTGAACTCAAAGAAAGCAATTGGATTGTGTGTTAGTTTCCTGATTTTTTTACATTGAAGTGCTACTTTGAAAAATTGTTCATGGCACTGTAGCTTGTGTAGGTTGTAATGTAGTTGTTCTTTGATATTTGTGTGGCATTTGGATAGTTTTCTAATTCAATTTCTAGCATTGTTTGTAAATAGTTTTGTTTCCTTACTGTTGCTGGTCTGAACCAGACAGCTTGTAAAGAATGGGGTATTAGCTCACTTCCCCACCATACAAATTGTACGGGCCCTTGGGGAATAGTGACTAGACTCCATGGTTGTGAATATAGTATGGTTTAGTTTCATTGGAAGCACAAGAGCTATAGTGGAAGTCTTAACCTAGGCGAGCCAAGGAAGTGCCCGGCTAGGAAGACTTTAGTGCAGAGCACTTAATTTGCAGGGGTGTCAAATTCTTGAAAAATTTCCTTTTGGAGAAGGTAGGTATGAGTCTTTCCAAGACCTGGTAAGTAGGAGGAAACTCCATCAATTCATCTGGTCAGGAAAAGACTTGACAGTTTGCAGTGAAGCCAGAAAAGGGCTTAAAAACCCTAGTATTGCCCATTTTCAGGTTAGGGATTTGTACGAACAGTTAAGACCCAAGACCCCAAAAATATTTGAGATGTGTTCATATGAAACAGGGATCTCAAGAAAACATTTGGGGTTCTTTGGAAAGATTTGGAGAACTAACCTAATTTCTCAGAGAAGGAGACCTGATTGGGGCTCCTAGGGCTAGTAGCCTTTTTAGCCTAAATGAAGGTTTGATGGAAGTGACTAGGAGATGGAGTTAGGTGGACCCATAATTCACTTAGTGGGATGAATTGAAGACTTAGAAACACCTCCACACCCTTGCAAAACCTAATTCAATGATTTGGAGGGTTAATAGCCTTTAGGGTGGAATAAGGGCTAAGGCAATTGTATCAAGGTTGCACCAAGTCTTGACTTGGTAGGAAAATAAATGTTGGTAGTTGGGGTTGGCAAGGAAAGACTAGGGGATCCTAAGTAATAGAAGGTCCTAAAGTTTGAAGTGGTGGAGTGAGACACCTTAGAGGTCTTCCAAACAAGACCTAGAGCATGAATCAGTGATTGATTCATCCAACCTCCCTAATAGATTGGTATCAAAGCAGCAAAAGATTTGGGATAGGATATTATATGTAAGAGATTGAGTCTAGTGGTTCTACTAACATGGTGACAAATGAAGAATTGGCCAAGAAGGTTGAAGAACAGGAGGAAGACAATAGGCTATTGAGAGAAAGAATAGCCCAACTTGAGAAAGCAATGAATAATGTGCAAACCAAGACCGATGAGGTCAGTGATAGGTTGGAAGGAAAGGTACCAAAGAGAGAAGAGGTTGCAGAGGAAGACAAGATCCCTGAACCTAACCCTATTTTGGAAGAAGAACCTTTCTTGAAGGCATTGAAGGCTTTGAGTGGAAAAGCACTTGAAGGCATACCACTATTTAGTGGGAAAATGGAAGCTGATCTAGTCATGGATTGGATAGAGGGAATGGAAAACCATTTTGAATGTGATGGAGTCACTGAAGCACATAGGGTAAAGGTGGCAAAGTCAAGATTAAGAGGTTCTGCCTTGACAAGGTGGAAGTTCATTCAGACAAAGAGAGAAAAGGAAGGCAAGAAGCCCATTTCCACTTAGAAGGGAATGGTTGCTAAAGTGAGAGAAGCATACATTCCAGATGATTATGAGATTTAGTTGCATAAGAAAAGATAGACCTTGAGACAAAGAGACCAAGATGTAAATTCCTACACAGAGGAGTTTCAAAAACTTTGCATGAGGTCTAATGTAACCGAGGATGAAAATTTTAAGGTGGCTAGATACCTTAACGGACTGAAGTGGAACATTCAAGAAGAGATGACACTTCTAAGTCCCAAAACAGTACACCAATGCTATCAATTGGCCATAAATATTGAAGAGAAGAGTAAGAGGAAACAAGACCAGGCTTCTAAGAGTAGAGGTAAAGGTAGAGATCAGATAGGACATAGAGGTGGATACCAAGGTAGAGGGACTAAATAAAGAAGTCGGGGAGAGTCTAAACTCACAGAGCATGGAAGTGAAACAACTTCTAGAGGAGGTTATGGAAGAGGTAGAGGATCTCAAGGAGGTTCTAATAGAGGAAGAGGTACAGGAAAAAGTAACTCATACTTTGCTAGTATGAAGTGTTATAACTATGGGAAAGTAGGACATCCAACTTATAGGTGCCCGAAGAAAGCATCTTCTTCAAATATAGAAAAGAGAGTAGCATATGCTCAAGAAGACACTATGAGTGTCAAGTCACCAGAGGTTAGTCACATTGAATCAGAAATGGCTAGGAGAATTTGATGTTTAGTAGCATTCTAATCAAACAACTAGCCAAAGAAGAGCCAAAGCAAAGGAGAGCCTTATTTAGGGTAAGATTCAAAATACTTGGAAAGGTGTGCAAGGTTATAGTGGATTCAAGGTCTACTGATAACATTATCTTTGAGGAGGCAGTGAGGAAGTTAAAGTTGGAGAAGGTACCCCACACTAATCCTTACAAGGTGACATGGTTGAACAAAGGGCAGAGTGTTCTTGTAAATGAGCAGACAATGGTGGAGTTCTCCATTGGAGGGTACAAGGACAAGTTGATTTGTGATGTTTCCCATGGATGCATGCCATCTTCTATTGGGAAGGCCATGGCAATATGATAGAGGAGCCATCTATGATGGGAAGGAGAATAGTATCTCATTCAAGAAGGATGGAAAGACATTCAAACTGCAGTCACTATTAGATGATGAAGAAGGATAGTCAAAGACCCCTAGTGTCTTGTTAAGTAGTGGCAAGGAGTTTATCAACACTCTACAACAAGGAGGGGAAGGATATATGGTCATGGTATAACCCAAGGAGGAAGATAAGACTAAGAAAATAGTCATACCAGGAGTAGTCTAGAAGTTGCTTGAGAAGTACAAGGACATAGTCAGTGATGGGACACTAGCAACCTTACCCCCAAAGAGATCCATTAGTCATCAAATTGACTTCATACCAGGGGCTTCACTGCCAAAAAAAGTAGCTTACAAGCTTACACCAAATCAGAACCTACAAGTAGCTAGGCAAGTGCAGGAGTTATTAGACCAAGGACTAATTAGGAAGAGCATCAGTCCATGTGCAATACTAGTGGTCTTAGCAACCAAGAAAGGTGGTAAGTGGAGGCTACGCACTGATTCTAGGGCTATAAATAGAATTACAATTTGATATAGGTTTCCTATTCCTAGGATTGAGGATTTGATGGATTGTCTTGTAGGAGCTCAGTATTTCACTAAGTTGGATCTCAAGAGTGGATACCATCATATCAGAATCAAAGATGGGGATGAGTGGAAGACAACCTTTAAGACAATTGATGGGTTATATGAGTGGAGAGTTATGCCATTTGGCCTCTCAAATGCCCCTAGCACATTCATGAGGCTCATGAATGAGGTACTTAAGGACTTCACAGGGTTATTTGTGGTGGTATATCTAGATGATATACTCATCTTTAGCAAGAAAGTAGAAGAACATCTAAAGCATGTGGAGTTGGTTCTTAAAAGGTTGCAGGAGGAGAGGTTAGCTATCAACCTAGAAAAATGTGAATTCTTTAAACAAGAGCTTGTGTATTTGGGGTTTGTAGTATCCCAAGGATCATTGAAGATGGACCCAAGCAAGGTGGAAGCTATCCTAAATTGGCCTACACCAACCACTGGAATAGAGGTAAGGAGTTTTCATGGGTTAGCTCAGTTTTATAGGTAGTTTATAAGGAACTTTAGTGGCATATGTGCACCAGTACTTGATACAATCAAAGGTGGCCTAAAAACTAAGTTCAAATGGACTCTTGAAGCTAAGAAGGGTTTTGAGAAACTGAAACAAGAAGTGGCAACTCAACCCATCCTTTTGTTACCTAGTTTTGATAAGTTATTCACTATGGAATGTGATGCCAGTGGAATTGCAATAGGAGTACTAAGCCAAGAAGGCAAGCCTATAGCTTTCTTTAGTGAAAAGCTCAATGAAGCTAAGAAAAATTATTCTACCTATGACCTAGAACTATATGCTCTAGTATAGTCACTTAGAAAGTGGAGGAATTTTCTCCTACCTAAGGAGTTTGTAGTGTTTACTGATAACCAGGCACTTAGCTACATCAACACATAGGAGAAATTTAGCAACAGACATTTGAAATGGATGGAATACCTCCAAGCCTTCACATTTACCATCAAGCACAAGAAGGGATAGTTGAACAAGGTGGCAGATGCATTAAGTAGGAGGTTACTGACAGTACAAGAGATACAAATAAAGAGCATTGGGATAGAAAGTTTCAAGGATCTCTATGGAGAAGATGAAGACTTCTCGGAGGCATATAAGGTATGTTCTGATTTTGAGAATCATTTTGATAGCCAATTCTCAGAGTATACATTGCAGAGTGGACTTTTGTTCAAAGGGAATAAATTATGTGTTCCAAAAGGTTCAATGAGAGAGAATCTTATCCAGGAGAAGTACAATGGTAGTCTTAGTGGTCATTTTGGTATCAACAAGACACTGGAATTAGTGCAAAGGTTCTATTATTGGCCCAAGTTGCTAAGGGATGTCAAAAGGTATGTGGAGCAGTGTGTAGTTTGTAGGAAAGCCAAGGGGGGAGCTAGCAATGCAGGTTTGTATCAACCTCTACCCATTCCAAATAGACCATGGGAATGTATTAGCATGGACTTTGTGGTAGGACTCCCTAAGACTAAGACAAGGTTTGATAGTGTTTATGTGGTGGTAGATAGGTTCAGTAAGATGAGTCATTTAATTTCTTGAAAGACCATTCATGATGCTAGCTATATTGCTCAACTCTTCTTCAAAGAGATTGTGAGGATCCATGGATTTCCATTGAGCATTGTATCAGACATAGATGTGAAGTTTATGAGTCATTTTTGGAAAACTCTACGGAGCAGATTAGGTACTAACTTGTCTTTTGGATCAGCCTACCATCCTCAGATAGATGGACAAACTGAGGTGATAAATAGAGTGTTAGGTAACCTTCTAAGGTGCCTCACCAAGGAGTATGGACAAACATGGGACTTGGTCATATCACAAGCTGAATATGCCTACAATGACAGTGTGAATATGACCACCGGTAGAAGTCCTTTTGAGATAGTATATGATATGCACCGAAGAGGTGTGTGTGAGATCAAAGATCTAGGAGCTATGGAACATAGGAGTGGCCATGCTGAGGATTTCTCTTAGACCATGAAGGAGATTCAGGATCAAGTGAAGCATACAATTGCAGAGGCTACTCACAAGTTGAAAGCTAAGATGGATATGTCTAGGAAAGATCTACAATTTGCAGTAGGAGACTATGTCATGGTCCATCTCAACAAATCTAGGTTGCAAAAAGGAACATCAACCAAGTCATAGATGAAGATAGTGGGACCATGTAAGGTGTTAGCTAAGTATGGAAAGAATGCTTACAAGGTGGATCTACCTGCAGACTTAGGCATTTCACCAATGTTTAATGTGGCTGATTTGATCAGGTATAAAGGACCAGTCACTGACTTGGATCAGAAAAGTGTGGATGTCTTGAAGAATGTGAGTAACATAACCTTACCTCCTAAAGACAAGTTGCAAGCAGAGAGGATCTTAGAATCAAGGGTGAAGAATTCTACCCAGCATAAGGAATACATGGAACATCTCATCAAATGGAAGGAAAAACCTGAATCTGAGGCTACATGGGTGGATGAAACTTAGTTCAAGAAGCAGGGTATTGATTTATCTCTAATTTCTCCCCACAATCCTTAGTGTTTGGGCTGAGGGGGAGAATGGTGCAGGAGCACCCATTGGTCACCATAGATTGCTTAGAAGGTCTATCTAGGACAGTCTTGTCTAGGACAACTAAGCAATCAAATTTAGTTCATTTGAATGTAAGCCTTAATGGAATTTTTGGTTGGGTTTTGATTAGGTGAAGGTCATTTTGACCATAAAATAGGAGTCATTAGGTTCTAGCTCAAAATGAGGTCTTGGATTTTTAAGAATTCTAGCAAAATATTTGAAATTGTTGCTCAATTGGAGCCACAAGCGGCCAAGAAGAGCCCAAGGGAGAGAATAACTGAATGGGAGACCCTATTTAGGGTGACCTCGACATGGGAGAAGTGTTGGAATCATTTGAATTTGTTTTGAAGTTGTTTTGAAGTTTTGAACTCAAAGAAAGCAATTAGATTGTGTGTTAGTTTCCTATTTTTTTTACATTGAAGTGTTGCTTTGAAGAATTGTTCATGGCATTGTAGCTTGTGTAGGTTGTAATGTAGTTGTTCTTTAAGATTTTTGTGGAATTTGGATAGTTTTCTAATTCAATTTATAGCATTTTTTGTAAATAGTTTTGTTTCCTTACTGTTGCTAGTCTGAACCAGACAGCTTGTAAAGAATGGGGTATTAGCTCACTTCCCCATCGTATAAATTATACGGGCCCTTTGGGAATAGTGACTAGACTCCATGGGTGTAAATATAGTAGGGTTTAGTTTCATTGGAAGCACAGGAGCTACTATGGAAGTCTTACCCTAGGCAAGCCAGGGAAGTGCCCGACTAGGAAGACTTTAGTGCAGAGCACTTAATTTGCAGGGGTGTCAAATTCTTGAAAAATTTCCTTTTGGAGAAGGTAGATATGAGTCTTGCCAAGACTTGGTAAGTAGGAGGAAACTCCATCAGTTCATCTAGTTAGAAAAAGACTTGACAGTTTGTAGTGAAGAAGGAAAGGGTTTAAAAACCCTAGTATTGCCCATTTTTAGGTTAGAGCTTTGTACGGACAGTTAAGACCCATGACCCCAAAAATATTTGAGAGGTGTTCATATGAAACAAGAATCTCAAGAAAGATTGGGGCTTATTTGGAAAGATTTGGAGAACTAACCTAATTTCTCAGATAAGGAGACCTGATTGGGGCTCCTAGGGCTAGTATCCTTTTTAGCCTAAATGAGGGTTTGATGGAAGCAACTAGGAGATGGAGTTAGGTGGACCCATAATTCACTTAGTGGGATGAATTGAAGACTTAGAAACACCTCCACACCCCTGCAAAACCTAATTCAATGATTTGGATGGTTAATAGCCTTTAGGGTGGAATAAGGGCTAAGGAAATTGTGTCAAGGTTGCACCAAGTCTTGCCTTGGTAGGAAAATTTGTGTTGGTAGTTGGGGTTGGCAAGGCAAGACTAGGGGATCCTAAGTAATAGAAGGTCCTAAAGGTTGAAGTGGTGGAGTGAGACACCTTAGAGGTCTTCCAAATAAGACCTAGAGCATGAATCAGTGATTGATTCATCCAACCTCCCTAACACTATCATTTACCCAATATTCCCTGTAAGGTGATTCATGGATTATTCTTCTCAAATGTAGCTTTTCAACCATTTCTTCTCAAACTACATTATCGAATGAACTTGAATCAATCATTACTTTACATACCTTGCTTCTACATTTGCATCTAGTCTAGAAAATGGCATTCCTAATCTATTCCTCTTTCTCATCCAACCTTCTAATGGCCATAATGTCTTGTCACCTTCCAATTCTTCTCCTTCAATCTTCAAGAGATCTACTTCCTTGCTTTGATACCACTTTGATATAGAGTTAGAGGACTCAAAACCACTCAAGATGTCAACCTTCCTTTAAAAGGCATATAACAAGATTAAAATAACTTGAAAAATCATTCAAAATACAACCAAGTGGATATCAATTAGTCTCCAAAGAAAATTCAGAACATCTCACTAGATTTCACCTTTCAAGCAAGCTTTCCCTAGTAATAATGGCTACTTGGTTTTAGGGCTTTTTCACCAATTTTTCCCAAAACACCTAAAAAAATAATATATGATTAAGATACCCTTTTTCAATTTATATAACACAAATGAAATCCAATATCAACTCTTTTGGACCAAATTAGAGATCCAATACACCTACCATGAAAAAGGCTAGTGGGTTAGCCCACTTTTACAAAGATAGTACCCTCTAAACTCCGCCAAACCCTCTAAAACTTTGGGTCAGAAATTTAAATGCCCAAAAATCACTAAATACACCATTATTTTCCAAAGATAACTCTTCTAATATAGCAAACTATAAAACCCTTGGTTTTAGGCCCTCAAAAGGAGGGTTTATTGAAAATCATACCTCTAGGCCTCCTCAGAATTTTCCACCTATTCAAACACTCTTAATTACACCTAAAAAAGCTTAAAAATTCATTACATAGGTTATTCCCTCCACAAAACTCATAAACCACCCTTTAGTTACTCACTTTCATAAGGAAAATCACTCAAACTCAACCTAGGGCAACACCCAAAACCCACATACACACTCCTTCAGTCCTCCACAAAATTTGAATCCTATAATACATCAAATGGGATCATTCCACCGAGTCACAATGGCTACAATATGTGGAATGCCCTAAAAACTCATTTTTTATACTCTCAAACCACCAATTTGCACCAAAACAAAGCAATTTCAAAAAAATAGAGATAACTCACACCAAACATAATGATTTTCAATCAAACCTGAAGCATTTAAAAGTAGAATAAATTCCCTAACATTCCATTTCAATCTTCAACCAAAATCTAAAGTTGTACGAACTATCCCAACAAAGAAAGTTTAGGAAATGTAAGGAGAAACATGTAATTTCAATGCAAAACTAAATTTCTTCATTCAAAATCTTCAAATTTGTGTTTACAATGATGGAATCACTAAATATATCCTCAATAACCTCCTCCAATTCCTATAACCACCTAACCACCTTTCTTTAAAAGGATTTTACATTGCTAATTATGCATCCTTTACTAATGACAACTTTATATTTGTAACTAAGACTTCCAAAGACTCAAACTACATTAAATGGTTCATATGAACCTTATTACATCATGAATGGTCTCATGGACCTCATTTAATACAAAATTAATCTTTCTACCACTAACTCCTAGACCAATCCTCATATAGTGCATTTTGCAATTACATGATTTAGGTGCTCCTGCACCAATAAGCATGATAATCAGAAATATATAGTTTAATATGTACTAAAAAAAATATTCATTATATCTCATAAATTTTAAGTCATGATGTGGATTACTATTGTAACATTTTTGTGATTGAATAATTTTTTGTTTTATTTTCAGATGTTGGAGGTAGAATCACCTCCAAATGTTACGAGGGCAATGAATATCAGTGTTTCATCCTCTATACAATCCTCGATGGCTCTGACAAGGGAGGTATGAGGAAAAGTACTAAATTTCAATTTACATTCATTGTTATAGATGTTATTTCTAGTGAAAAATCAAACCATTATTGATTCATAGTTTAATTTCTATTTGGATGGTTTATATAGGGCTTGAGCATGCCTCAACATCGACGTGCAAATATTTCCCTCGTGGAGAGTGATTGTGAGATGGCCATAAGTGATTATTTTGTTAAATATATCATTTTTATAATGTAATTTCTATATATTAATGTCTTTACTTCTTATTGTAATAGTTAAAACTTCACCAAGAACTTAATAGTAATAGGAGGAGTAGTAGGAGCACTCCTTGAGTGCATCACAAATGAGTGACAAACCTATTTCCATCCGATCAACAAGCAAAAGGAAAGATTTTATTTTGAGAGCCTAGAGCACAATGAATTTTGATGCCAGAGCCCTTTTTTGTATGCTTACATGGTTGTTTTGTACATATTTTGTATTGGATATATTTGAAATTGTATGCCTATATGGCATTCTCGTAAGCCTATATGGCTATTTTTCACCTATATTTTATACTTATATCGACATATATTGATGTATGTGTACATGGCTATTTGGTTAATACAATTTTTTTTATCAATGGTGTCCATATTTGCATGTTATAAATTCATGGTTCAATAGATATGAGTTATGTGTTTCAAGTGTATACTTTACAACTTATGTGTATACTTTGTGAATTATGTGTGTTCCAATGTATACTTTGTGACTTATGCGTTTTCATGCGTATACCTTATATTCGTGCATATACTTTGTATTAAGTTGTGTATACTGTATATTCATGTGTATACTTAAGCCATACATGTTTATGACTACTTGTGCTTTTGTTATTCACATGTACATGCTTGACTTATTCACATGTATACTTATTAATTGGTTAGCCCTAGCATTGACCATTGTTGTCCTTCAAGGTTTTTCTTGAACAAATTAATTGATTGATGGTAAACAACTTTATCTAAAAGTAAAAAACACATTTTCAATTGGTATTCCATAAAATGATTGATAAATAGATTCCAATATATTTAATCCTTTGATTGGAACAACTCAATTAAGCAAAGGATACATAATCTTCACAACACTTGCAAAACATAATATTCAGAGTAGATGAAGTATTCAACTTCTTGATACATTATCTATGTTATTGGGTTCTTCTATTTAGCCCTAGTTCTGGTCCTAGTTTGCTCATGTGGTCCGGGTCCTAGTTCAGTTCGCCTATGAGTTTGACTAGGGTCCTTCATTTTTGGGTTTGGTTCGCCTAGTCATAACCCAAGAGAACCCAGGAAGAACCCAAACAAAACCTAGGTGAACCAAGATAAAACACGCATGCCTAAGCATCCAAAAAAGTATTTTTTTGAACATTTTTTAATGTTTTATGGAGTTTGACTTTGACCCACACCCAAGGGGACCCTAAAAGTGACCTCTAAATCACTTCAAACACCTTAACTACCTCATTCTTATTCATTTGTTTTGAAAACAATAATTTTCATTCCAAGAGGCTTAGCTTTCATTTTTTCTTGCTAGATTGAATGCGATTGTGACACAACTTTTGTTTTTCAAAAATTGTTCTGCATCATTGAATTGAGAATTTATCACACATTTGTAGAGAAACAAAGGAATCCTACAAACTACAACACATTACACTTATATTCTCACTGACTTGATGTACTCTCCAACATCTCTCTTCTCTCATGTGAAGAGTTAGAATTGCTTGGCCATGCCTTTACATCATTTAGGAAGTTTTTCTCTTTTTGACAATGTCAAAAGTATGGCTACATACAAATTAGGCAAAAGACTTTTCCTTTTAGATTAGCAATGCATGGAAGTTTCAAAAAGTATCCTTGATATTACAAAAATATATGTGTTTATACACTTCAATTGTCTAGTCACCCTTTGGTTCTTTGAAAGAAAAATATGCTTATGCCATCGTTACACTGCACAGGTAAACCAAATTTTATATTGTGGAGCTATATTAAGCTACCACTCTCAAGAACAATGTAACAACAATACAAATAATGTTTGAGACTGCAAGAAGACATCAAAATGGCTAGTGTACTAAACAAATTCTTATGATTTATGAAGAATGTTGATAACTCTACTCAGTTGGCTTCTTTTTTCAAAATCATACAAATTAAACCCTATCAGATCAATAGACCCTGTATATCAAGCTACCACAATTCAAGTTTCAATGATGAATATGTATCATGCATGTTTTAAATGACATTCAATTTTATGGTGGTTTTTTTGTTTATATGATGTTTTGTGATATTCTAATCCTAATTCATGCTTCTAGGCTACATATATATACATATACATATATATATATATATATATATATATATATATATATATATATATATATATATATATATATTACATGTTTTTTGTACCAACGAACCCAAAATGAACTGAACCCCTAAACCTGAACCCAAAACTCAAACCTATTCCAACACTCTTCATTCTGCCTGCACAAACTTAATTGACCACCAAATTATGTTGACCCTTAACTTTACCCACTTTTACTCCCTCAGACCTCTATTTTTCATTCAAAACCCCTGTTTTCCCACGTAGGACATCATGCCATAACATAATTTTGACCTCCCCTGTCCTTGCAGACCTTTTGAACACATCAAACTCCACAACCTGACCCTTTTTCCAACCTATTCTAACTTATTTTCAAGTAATTTCTTCTTTTCACCTCTTCTAGCCTTGCTTTTAAGGGGCCTCAATTCTAAATTTTCAATACGAGCAACGTTAGTAATCTCTTCCAATGCATTTACCAATGTTATTTTCTTATTCCTACTCCCTATGCTACTTACATCAGGCCCATATCACTGAGACATAGCCTAAAGAATAGGTGGAATGGCCTATTTCAACATATTACACTCGAACCCTTAAGGGATCAATTCAATTGAACGTAGCTCGAAGTGATTTTGTGTGTTTGGGTGTGAAAGAGGAACATGTATAGCATAAACATACCTATTTAGATGTGTTGGAATAGTTTGTTTAGTCAAACGAGTTGCAAAACAAAATTTGCACCACTTTGCAACTTTCCACTGCTTGCATTTGACATTTTTTCTATCAACTAAAAACTAGACACTAAGGGAAAACCACTCCAAGATAACAAAAAATGAGAGAGGTTATTGTAGAGGGACCCAACATGATCCCATAGGATCAAATGAATTTTATAAGCGTCATGGTATCCAAGTAACAACATGTTGAAGTTTGTAGTTATTTTGCACTTTGGACCCTTTCCACTACTTGCATTTGACACATTTTCCATCAACTGAAAACTGGACACCACAGGAAACCATTCAAAGATAACAAAAATAGAGATAGGTTATTGCAGAGGGGCCCAACATGATCCCATAGGATCAAACGAGAATTTTCTAAGCATCACGGTATTTGAGTAACAACATGTTGAAGTTTACAACCATTTTGCACTTTGGACCCTTAAGGGATCGATCTAGTTGAACTTAGCTCAAAGCAATTTTGTGTGTTTGGGTACGAAAGAGGACCATTCCTAGTGTAAACATACCTATTCAGACGTGTTGGAATAGTTTTTTTGGTCGCACGAATTGCAAAATGAAAGTTGAACCACTTTGCAACCTTCCACTGCTTGCATTTGACACTTTTTCCATCAACTAAAAACTGGACACCACAGGAAAACCACTTTGAGATAACAAAAACCAAGAGAGGTTATTATAGAGGGTCCCAACACAATCCCATAGGATTAGATTAAAATTTTCTAAGCATCACGGTATCTGAGTAACAACATGTTGAAGTTTTTAGCCATTTTGCACTTTGGACCCTTAAGGGATCAATCTAGTTGAAAGTAGCACAAAGCGATTCCGCGAGTTTGGGTGTGAAAGAGGACCATTCCTAGCATAAAAATACCTATTTGGATGCATTGGAACAATCCATTTTGTCACATGAGTTGCATAACGAAAGTTGCACCACTTTGCAACTTTCCACTACTTACATTTGACACTTTTTCCATCAACTGAAAACTAGACACCATAAGAAAACCACCCCAATATAACAAAAATTGAGACAGGTTATTGCAAAGGGGCCCAACATGATCCCATAGGATCAGATGAGGAGTTTCTAAGCATCACGGTATCTAAGTAACAACATGCTGAAGTTTGTAGCCATTTTGCACTTTGGACCCTTAAGGGATCGATTTGGTTGAACTTAGCTCAGAGTGATTCTGCATGTTTGGGTGTGAAAGAGGATCATGCCTAGTGTAAACATACCTATTTAGACATGTTGGAACAATCCTTTTGGTCACACGAGTTGCAGAATGAAAGTTGAACCACTTTGCAACCTTCCACTACTTGCATTTGACACTTTTTCCATCAACTGAAAACTTGACACCACAGGAAAACCACTTCGAGATAATGAAAAAAAAGATATGTTATTGTAAAGGGGTCCAATGCAATCCCATAGGATCAGATGAAAATTTTCTAAGTGTCACGGTATCCGAGTAACAACATATTGAAGTTTGCAACCATTTTGCACTTTAGACCCTTAAGGGATCGATCTAGTTGAAATTAGCTCATAGTGATTCTACAAGTTTGGGTGTGAAAGAGGACCATTCCTAGCATAAAAATACCTATTCAGATGCATTGGGACAATGCATTTGGTCACACGAGTTGCATAACGAAAGTTGCACCACTTTGCAACTTTCCACTACTTGCATTTGACACTTTTCCCATCAACTGAAAACTAGACACCACAGGAAAACCACTCCAAGATAACAAAAATCGAGACAGGTTATTTCAAAGGGATCCAGCACGATCCCATAGGATTAGATGAGAAGTTTCTAAGAATCATGGTATCTGAGTAACAACATGCTGAAGTTTGAAGCCATTTTGCACTTTGGACCTTTAAGGGATCGATCTGGTTGAACTTAGCTCAGAGTGATTCTGCATGTTTAGGTTCGAAAGAGAACCATGCTTAGTGTAAACATACCTATTTAGACATGTTGGAACAGTCCATTTGGTCATACGAGTTGTAGAACGAAAGTTGAACCACTTTGCAACCTTCCACTGCTTGCATTTGACACTTTTTCCATCAACTAAAAACTAGACACCATAGGAAAACCACTCTGAGATAACAAAAAAAAAGAGAGGTTATTGTAGGGGGTCCCAACAGAATCCCATAGGATCAGACAAAAATTTTCTAAGTGTCACGGTATCCGAGTAACAACATGTTGAAGTTTACAACCATTTTGCACTTTGGACCCTTAAAGGATCAATCTAGTTGAAAGTAGCTCAGAACAATTTTGTGTGCTTGGCTGTGAAAGAGGACCATGCCTAGCATAAAAATACCTATTCAGACGCGTTGGAATAGTCCATTTGGTCACACGAGTTTCATAATGAAAGTTGCACCACTTTGCAACTTTCCACTACTTGCATTTGACACTTTTTCCATCAACTTAAAATTGGACACCATAAGAAAACCACTCCGAGATAACAAAAATCGAGAGAGGTTATTGCATATGGGCCCAATATGATCCCATAGGATTAGATGAGAATTTTCTAAAAATCATGGTATCTGAGTAACAACATGCTGAAGTTTGTAGCCATTTTGCACTTTAAACCCTTAAGGGATCTATCTCGTTGAATGTAGCCAGGAGTGATTCTACATGATTGGGTTCCAAAGAGGACTATTCCTAGCATAAAAATACCTATTCAGATGTGTTGGATTAGTTTTTTTGGTCACACAAGTTGCACAAAAAAAGTTGCACCACTTTGCAACTTTCCACTGCTTGCATTTGACACTTTTTCCATCAACTGAAAACTAGACACCATAGAAAAACCACTCTAAGATAACAAAAAAAAAGATAGGTTATTACAAAGGGGTCCAACATGATCTCATAGGGTCAAAAAAGAAGTTTCTAATCGTCATAATATATGAGTAACAACATACTGAATTTTGAAGCCATTTTGCACTTTGGACCCTTAAGGGATTGATTTAGTTGAATGTAGCTTGGAGTGATTCCGCATGTTTGGGTATGAAAGAGGACCATTTCTAGCGTAAAAATACCTATTCAGATGCATTGGAATAGCCCTTTTGGTCACATGAGTTGTAGAATGAAAGTTGCACCACTTTACAACTTTCCACTACTTGAATTTGACACTTTTTTCATCAACTGAAAACTAGACACCATAGGAAAACCACTCTGAGATAACCAAAATTGAGAGAGTTTATTGTAGAGGGGCCCAACATGATCCCATAGGATCAAACGATAAGTTTCTAAGCATCATGGTATCTAAGTAACAACATACTAAAGTTTGCAATCATTTTGCACTTTGGACGCTTAAGGGATCGATTCGGCTGAACATAGCTCAGAGTGATTCCTCATGTTTGGATGAGAAAGAGGACCATGCCTAGTGTAAAAATTTCTATTTATATGTGTTGGAACAACCCATTTTATCACACGAGTTGCAGAATGAAAGTTGTGCCACTTTGCAACTTTCCACTACTTGCATTTGACACTTTTTTTATCAACTGAAAATTGGACACCACGTAAAAACCACTCCAAGATAACACAAATTGACAGAGATTATTGTAGAGGTCCCCAACATGATCCTGTAGATTTAGATGAATATTTCTTAAACATCATGGTATCTAAGTAATACCCCGTCAAAGATTGCTACCCTTTTGCAATTTGGGATCTGATGTTTCCTTGAACTGTATGGTTTCGTACAAGGTGATTGTTCTCTCTTTTAGATGGAATTAAGTGAGAAGCAAACCTAAATCTGTTTTAGTTTTGGTTTGGTTATATTTCAAGTGATTTTGTGCATTTTAGAAGCCATTTACTGAGGGTCGGTTTGTATGCCTTGTTTTAAGGGTTTTGAGTGCATTAAAATGTCATATTAAGCCTTTCACCCACTATATGCTTCTATAACATGATGGAAAGGCTTAGTTATGGTTATAAAACATGTGTGCAAAGTTTGGTGTGCAAGGGAGGTGAATAGAGGGTTTTTAGGTGATTCCCTAGATGTCAAATGGTGCATTTTTTAGTGGAAAATGGTGGTTTATTGCTAGGGTTTGAAGAAATATTTTGAGAAAGTGATATCTCTTGAACTTTTAAGCTTGTACAGACCTTTTTTAAGGTGTTTTAGGCTTTGGTTGGATGTGGGAAGGTTTCGAGTTTGGGTTTGCAATAAACCATTACCTAACTTGTGAAAGAAGAGGGTTTTGGGGTTTATTTTGTTAGAGGGCTTGTTGATGCAATTCAAGGTGGAGGAACTCTTTTCAACATCAACTAATAAAACCTCAATAAGACACCATCCTTGAAATCACAATCACCCAAATTGAATCAACTAACAACAATAGGCTTATAGTCTCCAAATCTCATCAAATGGGCTTATCTTTTAGAGAAGGTCATCCAATGGAAAACCAAACATCAATCAAGCTTTAACAAAGACCCTATGACAAATTCCCAAGAGATCATACCATGTTTCTTTGTACCATCATTAAGATCCAATAGACCACCTTGCACAAAGGCTACTAAATTAGCCCTATTTACAAAGAGAGGACCTTTTAAACACTAGATCCTCACTCAAACTCCTCAAACAATAGTATGTTATGGGTCAAAAACTCCAATTCCATGATATTTTTCTAGGTCCAAGACCTCTAGACCCCTAATACACCAAACCCTCGATTTTAAGCAAAATACTTGTGGTTTTAATGAAACTCCTATCTCTCGGACCTGGCAGACCCAAACAAAGCACCAAACACACTTACCAGACCCTACACATGGTGAATAACACATTACATGGATATTCCTTCCCACATTTTGTCAAAACACCACTTGAAACCCTCATTTTCATCATAAAAATACCTTGCTACAACCCTAGAACATCATCCCAAACACACAACCTTGACTCCACAACATTCTAAACAGGTTAGGCATGTATTTTACAAGTTAGAGGACCCATTCCACAAGTTAAAGTAGACAAAAAAAGTGGAAAGGGTCAAATTACATCATGAAACCCTTCAATTAATGTTTGGACCACATCCATTACCTCTACATAAAACTGGACATCCTTGGTCTCCTTGGTTCCCATGCCTTGATATGGTTATGAAAATGAAAAAGAAGCAAAGTAATCATCTCCTTCTTCACTCATTGGAATAAGGCATGCTTAATGTTTTGATACATGATATCAAATCTCTCTTCTACTCTGATGGTTGAATATCGAAATCCACTATGGTGGGCCTCTAGAGTTCCAATCATTTTTCTTCCTCTTCCACCAAATGCTTGCCTAATCCACATGTCTGCCAACCTAATTGGATTTGTTTTTGAAAGCTAAAGTTTCTCCTGAGTCACCAGTGCAACTTTCTTTTCCTTTTCAGACTCTTTCATTGCTACAAATTGTCTCTGGGATTTAATCATCTGTACCACATGGTTGATGTGCTTTGAATCCTTGCATCTAAAGGAAATTTCCTCAACATAAATAATGATAGAGAATTTCAATGTTTCCATTGTAGTTGGAATTAAATTTGGTACCTGCAACATTGGAAATTATCCTTATATAAGAATTCCCTCCATCTTGTTGGCTTGTAACACTCTTGATGTTGGCTACATGAAATTTGATTCTGATTCCTCTTCTACATTGGAGGGTTCATATCCTTTTTTTGACTCTTTTGAATTATCAAAATTAGAATCACTAGCTTCCATATTCAAAAATTCTCAACCACCATCTTCAATAAATTTATCTGGATCATCAGTAATACTCTTCAAAATTGGCCACCAGTTCAAGTTCATTATGCTTTCATAATACTTTGTATCCATGGAGTTCAACCATTCCTTGATGCCATCAAGTGAAGATTGACGAATGAAATCAATGTGGAGTACATCCCACTTGAAGTCTTTGAAAATAATATCCATATCAAATTCCTTTTTCCCAAGTCATACTCTCCCAAGGTTAACAATCTCAATCTCACTAATAGTGATTACTAAGAAAGGTAATTCCACCAACTCTATCAAACAGTTTACCATAGGAACAATAAAAGTAGAGGCTTTGAAAGGAACTCCATGAAAACCAAGCTCTCTAAATGGTATATCAAAATATTAGATCTCATTCTTTCACATTTACAACCAAACTCAAATATTTTCCTTCAAAATGCTACAAATTCAAATATTGGCAATTTTGTAGCAAGAATGCATTTTTTTGCACATTTGACCACCGAGACTCAAAAACTCACCCTAATACACCTTAAATGGTCTTGATTGACCTTATTTAGCATAGATAAATAAAAAATACCTTAATCTAATCTATTGACCACCTATCAACCTTCAAAAAGTGAAATTTTGCAACTAGGAGACTAGGTGCTCCTACACCAAAATTACATTGTGTCTGAGCCTTCAAGAGGCTTTAAATAGCCTTTAAAATGATTCTACATATTTCCAATGATGCCTAACTATTTTTTGTGTAACTAACATGACTTATTACATTATAAATCAATTGATCATCTAATATGACCTTATTCAATTGACAAAAATCAAAACAAAAAAATAACTTAAAAGACTTCCATGAACCAAATTTTCTCAATAACCTTGGTGCCCCTACACAAAATTTCAATATTTCAATAAATCTCATTACAAGTAAATCTCATTACAATGCCTTAGGTAATCTATTCTCATAGATATTTTACAATGTCACTCATACATTCAAGATTCTCTTATAATGTCTACATCATAGGTTCTCATTTAGAGGTTAACTTCAAATGAGTAACTTGAGATTCCCTCGCAAAGCTTCATACTCTCTTTTATAATGGCTTCAAATCATAATTGAGATTTTTCAATATCATCAAAATAAGGATGTTGCATTAATTTTTGGGCTGAGATTCTCTTCAATGGCTCAAAAATGAGCATTTTCTGCAAGGAGAGACCAATCAATTTTTACTAGTTTAGTTATAGATACACAAAGTAAAAGAATAAAAAGAAACAACTCATCCAAAATGGAAATGAAATGAAAATATATGGAAGGCACTTACAGATAGGCATGGTAGTTTCTCAACTTAGTCACTCTTGGTCATACATCTTCACTGGGAGTTCCAAGATACCTATTGCACACAACACCTCTCATGAATAGAATATCTTGAAATTCGAGATGCTCTTATAATGTCTACATCATAGGTGCTCATGATAAGGTTAACTTCAAATGAATAACTTGAAATTCCCTCACCAAGCTTCGCACACACTTTTTTAATGGCTTAAAATCATAATTGAGATTTGTCAAGATCATCGAAATAGGGATGTTGCATTGCTTTTCTTCCTGAGACTCTCTTAGATGGCTCATAAATTTTCATTTTCTGCAGGGGGACACCAATCAATGTTTACGGGGTTAATTATAGATACACAGAGTAAATAATATGATAGCATTGGCATCAAAAAAATTAACACGGATACAAGTATAAATTAATAAGAACCATTGTGCATATACTTACAAATTAATCCAATGAACCATCCAAGTCTACTCTACTCTTTATTATGTCAAGTATTGCCTCATGGTCAGACTCACAGACCTTCCACAAGGTCTTTTTCAAAGGTCTACCCCCACATTTGGTCAAACAAACATTGGATGCCATGACAAGGTTTGAGTAATAAAGAATCTTATGATGCGTGTCAAATTCCTAAAACACCCAATGTTTAACACTCTTATGTGGGTACCTTCTAAGCCACGTTCCAGTAACAACTGAGCTTGTAGGGTATTCAATGTTTTCTCCATCTATAACTAGGCCTTCCAATTTCTTTTTTTCCTCAACACAATGACACAAGTAATAGTTTGTTCCCTCTTCATTGTCTTCATTTGTAATAATTGCATAAACATGCCCTACATTGATATGTGTGGCATATCTCTTGAAATTAGTCAACATTACGAATACAATACAAAGTAAGATACCAATATGGAATTTCAAAAACTAAGCAAGCTTATATATTACCTGGTTGAACTGGATCTGATACGTGGTCAAAGTTGACTGATGATTCCATCTGTGTTAGTTCCAATGTCATCGGAGGGTGATACATGTGAAGTGGGCTAAGATAACTTGTAAACCATTTTTCAACCCACTCCCCTAACTCACAATCATTCCAGGCTTGCATTGTACATGAAGAACAAAAGTATGCCATCTTATGTGTATCAATACTCCATGAACCTCCATTTGAGCTAAGGAAAGAGTGTAGCTCACTCAATCCTGTTAGAGTACAACAATCCTCATATGGTGCAATGTTAGTGTCATCCATCAACCAAAAAAATATACGAACTAAAGACGTACCTTCATTACCTGGACCCATCGAAGCATTACACCACTCAACAATTGATCTTGCATCTATCAACTTTGCATTGTCTTTATACTTTAACTCTTCTCGCACTAATTCTCTTTTCACACATGCTCCTGCAACATCATGCTCCCCCTTTCCATGTCAAGCCTCACAAAAGTTCCACATATGTTGAACACCTGTAGTGAGATGCATCCTATACAACTAGTAGAACATGCACACATTTTTGAACTGTGTTGCATAGTTATCCATCCATATTATATGTTGACCGTATGCTATTCCCCTCTGAGCCAAATCATTGTAGAACATATGGAAGCAACCTTGCACAAACTCTAGAGAATGTGTGTGATCATCACTAATATAAAAATGATACTCCCTTAATACCTTTCTTTGGTCCTTTGTACTATCAGCTGCATGAATGAATGTTATGTGCATAAATATTGAAACCTATGTGGAGTTGTAATATTGTGACTGCATCTCACATTGTGGTTGTAGAGTGTAGTTCTCTGCAAATTCAACCACTGATACTATGCTGCCAACTAGAAAGGTGTCCTTGCATAGCTTGAATTGTGTGTCCAACCATCGGGCTCTATGGGTATACTTTGCATACCCATACATTAGATTATCATGAAACATGGACATAAACTAATAAATTTGAATCTTCTGAATAACCAAATCACACCTTTTTTTCTTGAGACCCATCATTTGTAGCGTATTCCACTATTTTATACTTCTTGAACTCTACTAGTTTCTATCCCACCTCATTTGTGCTTTCCATATGTTAACATAGTGGCATTCATTACAAGCCATAAATGCTCACGTGAACCATCCAAGCATGTTGTCCTATAGAATATTTGACCATCATCTATTTCACATAACTTTTTTTATAAGAAATCTCTTAAAGATTTTGGTGGGGCTTCTATGCCACAATCCTACAAAAGATCGTTAGTATGCAAATCTAAACATATAGAATGATAAAAATCATAATGGTTAGAGAATTCAATATGTAGTTTATAGCAACAAGTAGTGTGTGTGTGTGATTTATCTTGACATAAAAAGGTTTAAGCATTTGAAAAAATATTTGAGAAATACTAATTTGAGGATAATCATTTTGAAATTTATGAAAAAATTGGCTTTGAGCTGTATCCAATAAATGCTTTGGATGTGGCTCAGGGTTCTGACTACCAATTCTCCTTCTTACAACATCCCTTTGATTCAGAGATGGCATTGTATTATTCTTCCAATACTCTTCAATTATTGTTCACAATGTTTCAACAACTTTTTTATCTGTATGTGGTAGTCTCCCCGAGAATACCCATAATTCATTTCAATTGGTACCCTCAATTCTTTATTGCCTTTGAACAACTTTTGATAAAGTTTTTCTACTAATTCCCATTTGTTCACTTCTCTTTTTAATGAGACAATATCTATTTGTTTGATAGCTTACCAAAGTCAATGTAATGACACGTTGGGTGACATTACTATCCTTTGAATGTGAGGTCTTACCCACACTCTCATAAGCATCCATTAGATTCTTCACAATAGTGTTTTCACTTGATGCATTCGATGTTCTCAACCCAAGAGTCTTCATGATATTTTGTAATTTAAACCCCACATCATTTGAACAAATAATTGACATCTTGCGGTCTCATTTAGCCTTTCAAAGAAGATTTTCCAAATCTTATCAAAATATCTTCTACAAGTGCGTTATGGAATCTTACCTTCCATGTGCTGCAAAATATCCTCATCAATATTAATCAAGAACTTTGGCTTTCTACGCAAAATTATAGGTGGTGTTTTCCTAGGTATATACATCTCAACATTATAAATTTCATAAATATTTAATTGAGGTTGGATAGATTGCATACCTTCGATTGAGGGTGGAGTAGAAGACAGAACTTGATCTTCACATGGGGATGATGGCATACCTTCTTCATCAAATCTGAGTGATGATGTACTCTCAACTTGAGATGCGGTGGATGGTGTCCAACCATATTCACTTGCGATAGATGGTGTCCCTCCATGTTTGATTGTGCTTAATAGTGTCCCTTCATATTCACTTGTGGTAGAGGGTGTGTCTCCAACTAGGGTATTTGAATATGTCCTAGCATGATGATTTCACATTTGTTCCCTTTGTGCTACCAATTTTTGTTCTCTTTTTGATAGTTGAGGTTCCTCTACAATTGGCTTGTTTTCTTCAATCGTTTCCAATTTCTTCTTTTCACGATATTCCCTCAACCATAATTTCTCCTTTTCTTTGAAGGTTTGGAGTTGTTCTTTTGTTAGTTTTTTCCTTGTTCATTTCTTCGACATGACGGATAATTTTACCTATAGCATGGTAATGAGATGAATATTAGTTCCTCAAAGAGTGTATCCATTAAAATAAATGAAATATATGTCATTCAAGGATTCATAAATATACAAAATATGTGATGAGGTAGCTTTACTAATGATTTAATTTAGAAATAGATATGAAAACCAAAATAGTTTAAATCGATGCTATCAATGTGGCAGGAGTTGGTGCAGGAGCACCATTAAAAGTTGTTAATCCATTTAAGGTCATAAAGTATAGATTATAGTTTTGGAGGAATTTTGTCTTCATAAGGTCTTTAAAACCATGTGGTTATGTAATTGGTCATTTTTTCAATAGTATTTAGGGGTCTAGGTAGTAGAATTTTCAAAATGTGCAAAAAGTGCTAAGTTGTCAAATTAACAAATAGTGAAGGGTTGTAAAAGTCTATTAAAGAGGGAGACAAACAGTCACATCTTTCAAATGTTAGTTTTGTAAGTTCAAGTGATTTTTTTTAGGAGGAAAACAATATAAAATTCCATGATAAACTTGAATGGAGGATGATTCTTTGATTGGGCGTCAAACCAAATGAGGAAATGTTGAGTTTTCCTTAAGAAAAATGAGGTTTTGGTGAGTGAAATTGAGTTTTTGAGTTGGGAAGCATTATTTTATGTTATATTCAATAGGAGTATGGTATTTTAGGCTTGTTTTAATAATTTTCAAGTTTTGGAGTGTTTGGCAAGTGCTACTTTCAATAAAACCTAGGGTTTCTAAGCCTAGGGAGAGGGTTTTATGGTTTGGGTGGTAAATAATTGAATCTATACAATCTAATATTTCAATTTGAAGTTTTGACACATATAAAGTGTTTCCCCAAGGTTTTAGAAGATTTGGACAAGTTTTGAAGGTGTTCCCTTCGTAAAAATGGGCTAATTTGGGGCCTTAAAAGCATAGATAACCTTATTTGTGTAGTTTGGTACAAACAAGCATTAGTGATTGTTGGATATGTTGAAAGGATCTATAATGGGACACTGATGTGTGTTTTTTTGTGATTTGAAAGGTTGTGTGAGTGGAATTATACCCGATTGAGTAACTTTGATATGCTACAAGGAACAGTGTGAATTTGTTGAATGAAGACATCTTGATGAAATTGTAAATTGAAAATTGTGTTTTAAAATTAGAGTTGTGTGTTTGTGTATTGCAGGCCTCCACCTACTACATTAGGAGTATATTCCAATTTTTTAGAGACATGTATGGAAAATATGGTAGCATAGACAAGGCAATCAACTAGTTTGTATAACTATTTGAAAAAGTACCTTAATGAAAGCTTTGAAAGCATACACAAAGTAAGTCAATTGTTAAATAACAAAATTCCTCAAAGAGATGTGGTTTAAAAATGTAATTGGAAAGTGTATAGAATTGTGTAATTTAAAATGTCCATTGACAACCTAAGGTTGTAACATGACAAACAAACAATGATCAACATGGAATATGCAAAACAACAAAAATGAAAGCAAGCCATAATAGAATGAAAGAAAATGTACAAAGACTTCACATACCTTAAAAACTAGAGTTTCAAATGGAGGAGTTCTACCCAATTATGTATAATTTGCTTCTTCAATATTTCCTCAAAATCCTTAACAGCTTGACTTTTTCAAAAGCTTGTTCCCCTCCAAACTTCAATTGTATATCAGTTATCACTGGAATTCAAGCTATGTGGTATTTGAGGAATGTTTTGTATGGGAAATTATGAGAAATCTAGGATTTGAAGTGAGTAGATTATCTAATGAGATAAATTTTTTTTTTATACCTTGGACTAGTAAAGGAAGTTGATCACAATTGGGGTGATTTATTTTTTCACACAAACACTTCTATTATACAGGTATATGGTCCCTACTGCAAGCACATCTATTGCCCAAAAGTGTTCTTGATAGAATTGCATTTTTAGATATCACGTGATAGCTCAATGAAGATGAAAAGTTTCATTTAAGGGCACATAAAAGTTGTCTATCTTACCATATTCCATTCTATTCTCTAATTTTACAGTTAGAACAAAAGGAGTGGAGTTGCTATATCCCTTATTACATGCATATAGATAGGAACTAATGGCACTTTTTGAAAAATCTTTTGTTTCCTAGTTTTACCCACATTCTGAGCTTCTAAAATAACATCTTTGAGCCTAGGGTTGATATAAATATTGTTGCAGTCTATGTCTAGGTCTAAAACCCTACAAACCTAGCTCCGGGAAACACTTTTGCTACTTTTTTGCTAATTTTTCATTGACCTCCTATCGCTCGCTACCAATTTCTTAAGTTAAAAAAGAAAAGCCTACTCAAGTTCACTATGGATGAGGTAGAGTCATTTGATGTGGACCTTCTTGAAGATTTTTTTATCAAAACGTACTATAATCTTTCTCAAGTTTTAGGAGTGGATGTTAGGGAACATATACTAATACAATTAATGATGATGGCAACAAATGTGCAACACAAGGATTTCAACATAATTTTGACTAGGATGTGTTCATCATTGATGGAATTCACAGAGACTTGGTGGCTATATAAAATGATGATAAAATAATCGATTCTAAATGGTATTCTCTATTATGCCCCATACTATTGTATAGTGGAAAGAAAATTAGTGTGGACACAAAAAAAGTATCCTTTTTTGCTTGCTTGATTTGAGAATATTTGATGACAAATTGGACTTAATGAGGCCTTGATTTGGTGTTGTGAGGTGTTTTAGACATCCACACTAGGTCTTGGACCTTTGCAAGCTGAAAAAAATGCATTTAACGATGTCTTGTAAAGGTGTTGTAAAATACTTTCACATCTCTCTAGACTTAATGGACCCATCTTTCCCTAATTCAATGTTATAACAATATATTTAATTGCATTATCACATTAATCTAGAAGGCTTTTGAATTAAACTTAACTCTAATCTAGTGTTGTAATGTGTTTTACACATTCACATTAGATGTTCTGCCTTTGTAGGCTAAGTGGACCTCATTCTAGTGTTGTAAAGAGTATTTAATCACACTTTCACATTGGATTTTGTGTCCCAAGCCCTAATTGACCTTTACATCATCATCAATAGGCCCCTATGACCCCATATTGTGTCTCCCAAGGAATAATTTGATCAATTACTTGATGAAATCAACATAAGAACTAAAATAGCTCATTCCCCAACATTCCTACTGTCAAAAGGGCTCCTTTAGGACTAAGTCACCCAACATGGCGACTTAGTCCAATTTGGCCTATTTTTGAGATTTGAGTGGGAATTTTTGGATTTTAAGTTTTTATCCTTCATGTTGGCCTTAGGGATCCAATTAATGGGAAAATAAGGTGGATTTTCTATAAATTTAAGTCTCTAAACCCTAATTCACAACCAATTCATTCATTCCTAACTCATCATTCATTATTCTTCTCAAGCAAGCTAGGGTTTCACCATTCCAAGTCATCAAGATAACTTCCTAAGACATTCAAGGGAAAATTATTCAACTATTGCTATAGAAAATCAAAATCAAGCATCATGGAAAGTTACTAACTCCATTGTTTCATGCTTCATTACATTATTTCTTCATTTTTTTTAATTACCTAAAAGGGGTTTGACCAAGGCAAACCCCCATGCCCTAACATCCAACATTTCTCTCTCTTTGTGTGATTTGCAGGTATTCTTTGTAGATTTGTCCAAAAAAAAGATTAGAAACTTTTCATCAAAGTGTCAAAGCCCTTCAAGGTTTTCAAAACCCTAAAAGAGGCTTGGAGAACACCTAGTGATTGAATTCTATAGTTTTGGATCTAAGAAATTACCAGGAACAAAAGTGCAGGTCAAGGTCTATAGATCCCCTTTTGAATCTTCAGAAAAGACAAAGTGGACACTTACCCCAGTTGTGGCGACTTAGTCGCATTGTACATATTTTTCAAATATCTTTATAGATTCACACACCCATTTGGCTAAAATAAGCCTTGGTGCAGTTTTCCAATTTTTTTTTGAAACTGGACTAAGTCGCCCAGTTTGGCACAAGTGTCCCACCAAGCTTAAAAATCATTATTTCTAGAATTTTAGAGTTGCTTCATGTCTAAAACATAATTACAAGTGGACACCTTTTGTTTCACAAACTTCTATTTAGTTTTGTTTGCATTTCTAGGTCATTTAGTATATGTTTGCATATCATAATGTGTTTTCAAACATCTTGCATTTCATTAGTTTTGCATTAATAATTCATCTCTTTTATCATTTTATTGCACTTAGACATTATAATTAGGTATATTTCATCCCTCATTAAATTAATCTTGAGTGTAGACATTAGCATTTTGGCCCCAATCTTTCTCCTTTTAGGTGAAAAACCCTAGAAGGAGCTTAAAGCATTCGGGTGCCAAAAACTTTGTCCACATTTTGGTGAACTCAATGTTTAAGTACTTTCCTTTCTGATTTTGAAGTCTTTCATTATCCTATAATTAGCTTTCATTTCATTTTTCATTAGTTAAAGTTGCATTCTAGGGTTTCAAATTTTGCATTAGTGAAAGTGCTTTTAGCTTGCATTTTTTTATCTTCAATCATTGAAAATATTTGAAATTTTGTATTTTCATCTTAGGAATACATTATATAGTACAAAAACTGTCAAAATCCATAAAAAAAATCTGGAAATTCTCAAAAAAATCCCTATTGGGATGAATTTTCCATCTTGGGCGATTTAATCCTTGTTCACCCCTGAAACAACCTTTTATAGAGTTGAAAACCCTGTTTTTAAGCTTATGTTTGCTGCCATCAGCTACTTGTATTAGTTGGTTGAGTTTTGTGATATCCATTTCATTAGATATAGCTTAAATTAGCTCATTTCATGCATGGTTTAAATTTCAAGTTGGCATTCTCATATTGTTACATAGCATAATCAGTCAATTGTCATCCTTAAAAGTTGAAAAATTGCTTTCCTCTTTTGCATTTTTGCTTTCAAATGGTTACATTTAAAGTTCGTAGAATAATCAAATGTACATCATTTTTTCATTACAAAAATCTATATTTATCATCTTTTATGTTATATTTTTAGATCTTCTTCCATGTTGTAAGAAAGTTTTTTTAAGGGCATATGAATATGAGGTCCTTTCCCCTCTCTTTTTGTTTGTCATCAATCCCTCTCCTAGTATCCCTTATGTGCGAGAGGTTAGTCCAGTGAAATAAACCTTGGATAATCATAATAATCACATTTTTTCTTCACCTATTGGGTAAGTGCACCAAAAAGGTTCCCAGAAAGGGGGCTTAAGTGGCCAATTTTTTTTTCTGAAATCAGGAAATATTGACCTTGGATGTGAAATTGAGGATAGTTACACTCAAAATTTTGAGATGGAATAAAAACAAGGATCGAAGTGCTCCGAGTCTACTTTATAAACTACTAATTTATTTTTAATATGGTTGAGATTAAGGGGTTTAAAAGAGGGACGTACAAAAATTGGTGTTGTTTTTGTCAGAAAAATATAACATAGCAACTCTTGTATGACACTAGCATAGTGAACTTTTTGTAGTATTTTTAAAATCACTACGGTTAGAAGTTAGCTAATAGTATCTAGTTGATGCACAATTTTTCTAATAATTTTTTAATGAATATTTTATTTTTTACTAATTTTCGAAGTGGGCATTTCCTGAAAAACAAAATTTAGTAGAATGAAGTCTAGTTTCTAAAAATGTAATTTATTTGAAATTTCGATGAATGGTTAATTTATAACAAAAAAAACACCAAACACTGTTTTTTGGGAAAAAAGAGACATACAAGCAAAATAAATTATGGATGAAAGGCTTAACATTGTCAGAAAGTGAAAAAAATTACATCGATGTTGGATAACTAATAGAGAACCTAACATTACCCATGTGTTTGATTTTGTCGATATTGAACCAGATGCAATCCTGACGGTGAGCACAAACCCGATTATGTGAAAAATTGTAGAATTTGCAAAAAACACGTCTCTGGTCATTGGGAATGCGCTCCAAGCCTTTAGATTGGTATTCCAAGGAAAATTATAACTTTCACTTTTTCTTTTGCTTTTAACTTGAAATAATGCAAGTGCGTTATAATGCGCTCGCGCTATGAGTTTTCAATTTTTTATAAAAAAGTGGCCACAAAATTGCCACCCAACTTCATGCACCCGCCCTATTATCTCTCCTACTTGTGAAGAAGATATTATAGTGTTAGAAGAACCAATTGATGAGAGTTTTACAAATCTGAGTTGTTTCTCTCCTCTTACCTCTCCTATTAGACAAAACATTACTAAACAAGAGGACATAATGATAAGTAATCATGATGATCACACACCACAACAAGAGACTATTGAAACCTACCTATGTTCATCTCCTAGCATCTTTTCCTCCTGTGATAGTGATGAGGATATGTTGGAGTTAGATAAGCAAACTTTCAAGATCTATGATAACCCTCTTTATGATCCTTCCCCTACCTCTCCAATTTTGGAAGACATTAGGGAACAAAGGAATGAAGTCATAAATGATCATGATAATCATAATTGTTCTTCTTAAGTTATCTTTTCATGTCTTTTTAAATTTTCAATGACTCGTCAAACCTAATGGCTTAAGGGATGCTACAATTTTTGTGCAAGGTTGGAATTTATTTGAATTTTGTCATAGAATGAGCATAGTTTCCCAACCCATTTCAAATATATGGAATTTAGTTCTTGGGAGGCTAGTAATTCATAATGTATTCATCAATGTGAATTTAGTTAGAGCTGTGGCCAAAAGATATGGTGAAAAATCAAGAATAGTCATGAATAACATGGGTAATTTTTTGATGAGTTTAGATAGGAGTTATATCTATGAGGTCTTCAATTTGAACATGTTTGCAAATATTCCTATTTATTTTGATTTACTATGTAGGGAGTATGGTAGAGATAATCATAGTTACAAAATATTTTGGCTCCCACATTATAGGATTAGAGGTCTAAACAAAATCCTAGTCAAGTTCACTATGGATGAGGTAGAGTCATTTGATGTGGACCTACTTGAATTTTTTTTATCAAAACATACTATACTCTTTCTCAAGTTTTAGCAATGGATGCTAGGGCACATATACTAGTACACTTAATGATGATTGAAACAAATGTGCAATACAAGGATTTCAACATAAATTTTGATTAGGATGTGTTCATTGTTGATGGCATTCACAGAGACTTGGTGGCTATATAAAATGATGATATAATAATCGATTCTAAATGCTATTCTTTATTATGCCACATACTATTGTACAGTGGAAAGAAAAATTGGAACCTAAGAGTGCAATTGAAGTTTTATAATGCTAAGTGAATTGCACTATAATTCAAGTGTGGACACACATATGGGACCTATGTATTGAAAGGCTACAAACTATGTGGTATTTGAGGAATGTTTTGTTTGGGAAATTATGAAAAATCTAGGATTTGAAGTGAGTAGATTATCTAATGAGATAACAAAGTTTTTGATACCTTGGAACCAATAAAGGAAGTTGATCACAATTGGGTGATTGATTTTTTCACACAAACACTTCTATTATCAATGTATATGGTCCCTAGTGCGAGCACATTTGTTTCCCAAAAGTGTTCTGGATAGAATTACTTTTTTAGACATCATGTGGTAGCTCAATGAAGATGAAAAGTTTCATTTAAGGGAACATAAAAGGGTTCTATCTTACCATCTTCCATTCTATTCTCTAATTTCATAGTTACATCAAAAGGAGTGGAGTTGATATATCCCTTATTGCATGCATATAGATAGGAATTGATGACACTTTTTGAAAAATCTTTTGTTTCCTAGTTTTACCCACATTCCGAGCGTCTAAAATAACATCTTTGAGCCTAGGGTTGATATAAATATTGTTGCCAGTCTCTGTCTAAGGTCTAAAACTGTAAAAACCCTAGCTCTGGGAAACACTATTTCTACTTTTGTTCTAATTTTGTGTCGACCTCCTATCGCTTGCTACCAGTTCCTTAAGTTACAATGTTGAGTCTTATGTCCATCTATTTACCGACCCTTCATACCTAAGGTTACCACCTAAGCCCACAAGCTAAAATAATTTTGAAAAGCTTAAGTCTTATGTTCGTGCTTATATTAAAGTTGGCTCCTCTCATCTATTAGTATCTTTACGATGTTCTTAAAAAATATGTGTATTAATGCCTTTAAGTTATCCATGCCTACCCCTCGCATGAATATTTTATCTAGAAAAAGGCCTATGGAATCAATCAAATACCAATAGATGGCACTAATCTACTAGATCCTATAGTTCCATGGAGGGTTTTATATTAAAGACAAAGAAGGTTGCAGAATCACAAAAATGATGACAATTGGCATGTTGAGCATTGCTAGCTGTTGTGGAACCCTATTGAAGATCCCACCACTTCATGTGGAAATTTTAAGGAATTGCACCATTTCACAAAGCCCCTTAATGCAGACCCACAAATGCCTTACATAAGAGTGAAAGAAAGGCACATGGCACATTCTTCAAGAAATATCATCAAATCCATTCAAAGGTCACCACGTGGCATTGTTTCATTGAATTTCTACTATTCCATAAGCATTTTAATTAAGGCTTATATATGGCTACGAAAGCATGAAAAAGGGACAGATGTCAAGATTTAGAGTTAGCAAAGGGACACGTACCAATTCTTCATTAATCCTTACATGTCTTGTTTAAAAATAAGGTTTTAAAGCATGAGGATCTAGTGCTATGTGGTGTAATCGGGCTGGCTTAACCAGCACACTCTAAGCGTTGACCGCTTAGTGGCAGGTGTGGGCCCCCTTCACCCATCCCGTTCACCTTTTCTAATCGCCGTTCCCGTTAGGTCTTAGTCCCGCGCAAAGTTGATTTTTTAAAATTGTTTTCTCCCGCCGGTGTTATCTCCGTATGCAACAAACAGGGTTCCGACCTAAACAGATTAATTTGCATACTCACGGCCTGTGCCAAAATGGGAGCTTTGGAGCAGGGTATGGATGTCCATCATTACTGCTGAAAATTTTATGGTAGATGTAGACACATAAAATTGTCCTAGGCTTGCAACTCTTGATTATTCAACATTGCCCCTTTCATTCTTAATAATTAAATAACTTTTAATTATTTAATTATTTTCTAAAGTCATAATTCTTCTATTAATTAAATAATTTTAATTATTTAATTAATTCATTTTTATCTTTATTCTCCCTTGATTAATTAAATAAATTTTATTTATTTAATTACGTCACTAATTAAGTCCCCTTCTTTTTAAAATTAAATAAATTCTTATTTATTTAATTTTTGTCCACTATCCACTATAATTAAATAATTATTTTAATTATTTAATTATTCATTAGCCTCTTCTCTCATTAAATTAAATAA
>VDFB02075321.1:8005302-8040207 GCA_007258455.2 Sequoia sempervirens
AGAAAAACACAAAAACATCCAAATCAATCTCAAAATCCTAAAAATGGAGTCAAAGTTAGTCATGTCAGTCAGTCCATGTCATTGTCGAACTACGTTGTCTCTGCGCATTTTCTACATAGGAAAGGCCATCAGTCGATGAGTCCCCGAGACATTAGGCCAGTCCTTTTAGGTTGGTCAAAATAAAATCATAGCATTTGTCAAAATTGTCACATCGGTCAAATAAGTCAGACATAGTCAAACTCAAACACAAGACGGTCATTTGAAACGTCAATGTCAAAATTGTCAAAATTGGAGCAACACGGTCAATCAATCCCTTCTAGTCAACATCAATCAGCACTTAAAACATGTACTCAAAACTTAATGTCGGTCGTCACTCTTTGGTCCTCTTCAAAATGTGTCCTTCTTGGAGTTAGACCTCGTCAAAATGTCCTTTGCCTTTTTCAGGATGTGTCCTTCCTGACAATAGGCCCCGTCAAACTGTCAACACCGTCAAATTGGCAAAACTCTTAAACTATCAAAACTATCAAATCAAACAAGAATTCAATCTTTGGCAAACAAACATTGGCAAACAAAATAAAATGGCTATTAATCTTTCTGGTCTATCTTGTCCTATATTTTGACTATCTTAGTTATTTTGTCTTATATTTTTATTTTCTTGTCTTGTGGTCATGTTACTAGCTACCTCGAGGATGTCCCATGAAGGATTTAGAGGTGCGATGACGTCTTCTGGCCTATTTTATTTTTTTTGACTGCTGTCTGTGGGTTGTCTTGACAAAAAGACTGGGGCAACATGACCCTTAGTATGAGTTAGGACATTCCTTGTCTGTGACTGTCTGTTTTTCAAGTGGATGACCTTGCACACCTTGGTCTACGTCATATCATGGTGTTTGTTGTCCATTTGTGTCATTTTTACTGCCAATGATGATTAAAAGACAGCTAAAATATTAGTCCTATGCTTAATGTTTTGAAGGATTTGGTCTAGGAACTAACATGCATCTCCTTTAGTCATGTCATCTTCTCTCACTCGTCTCATGTAGGCATTGCATCCATCTCATCATCCATATCATTTTCATTAACATTTCTTTGTCTCTTCATATTCTAGTCTTCTCATCCATTTCGAGAGCACACCCATGTTCTTGGAACCTGTCTATCCTCTCGAGGGGGCATACCACAACCCTCTTCATCATTCTTCCTCATCTTATTTTGCACTGAGGCATATTTTTGACTTATTTTCTTTGTCACAATGCGACATGTTACATTATGACAAAGAGGGGCAAAATGTAGACACATAAAATTGTCCTAGGCTTGTAACTCTTAGATTATTCAACATTGCCCCTTTCATTCTTAATAATTAAATAATTTTTAATTATTTAATTATTTTCTAAAGTCATAATTCTTCTATTAATTAAATAATTTTAATTATTTTAATTAATTCATTTTATCTTTATTCTCCTTGATTAATTAATTAAATTTTATTTTATTTAATTCGTCACTAATTAAGTCCCCTTCTTTTTTAAAATTAAATAAATTCTTATTTATTTATTTTTGTCCACTTTCCACTATAATTAAATAATTATTTTAATTATTTAATTATTCATTAACCTCTTCTCTCATTAAATTAAATAAAGTTAATTTATTTAATTTGGTCCACTCTCTTGAATTTTGAATTAAATTATTATTTAATTCGAAATGATTCCTTTGTCACATTCTTCTATAATTTAATAATATCTTTATTATTTAATTATTTACTGGTCAACTGGAGTAAATAAATTTTATTATTTAATTTCTCCAGCAACCTCTTTGTCCGTGCCGGCCTTATCTTCCAATTTAATTCTTGACTTTTGACTTCTCATTTAATTTCGACCCTTGATTGAATTATCTTATAATTCAATCTTGTCCCTTCATCCTTATCATTTTCCCTAATTTTGACCTAACCCTAATTTGTACTACATCATTCAATCCTGATCATTGATCCTAGGGTTCCTGTCATCTTTTCATCCTGGCCACACATTCAAAATTGCAATTTTTATAAAAGGGCAATTTTGACCTCATTTGGGAGATCTACATCTCTCAGCTCTCTTGACTTCTTGCACTCTTAGTCTCTCATGTTTAGATTTCAATTTATGCTACTAGTCTTACAGTCATAGTCACTTACAGTCATAGGCATTTTAGTCCATTGTAGGGACATTTTATTTTCTGCAAATCCTTCAACACTTGCATAGGGCTTAGTCATTTGTCATAGTTGCTCATAAATCTGAGGGCATTGTTATTTATCTGCAAGCTAGGAGGTGTAACAGAGGTTAATCATGGAAGGTGGAGACATAGGGTAACACTATCCCTTTTGTCTTCACCTCACTTCCTTTGTGCTTTGTTATTTTCATAGGAATTTTGATTGTTATTGTGCTAACCCCACTTAATAATAAATTTAGGATTTTCCCTTGATTACAGTAGACATCTATGCAAAATATGAAAGCACATACAAGGGACGTGAACTGTTTGACAGGATACCTCAAAGAAACGTGGTTTCATTGAATGCTATGATTGCAGGATATGTACAAGATGTATTTGTTGAAAAGGATTTAGAAACTTTCAATCTAATTTAATTAGCAGGTGTAAACCCAGACTCTGCAATGATTGTGGTCATCCTCCCTGCCTGTGCCAAAAATGGAAGCTTTGGAATGGCGTATTGGCGTCCACAACAGAATAAAGGAAAGCAATTTTGTCAGGTAATGTAGCTGCAACTGCCCTGGTAGACATGTATGCAAAATGTGGAAGCATAGACAGGGCACGTAAACTGTTTGACAGAATGCTCCCAAAGAAATGTGGTCTCATGGAATGCTATGATTGCAGGATATACGCAAAAAGGATTTGTTGAAAAGGCTTCAAAAACCTTCAAACAAATGTAGTTGGCAGGCGTAAAGCCAGAATCCGCAACCTTTGCCAACATCCTCCCTGCCTGTGCTAAATGGGAGCTTTGGAACAAGGTATGCAATCAATCAAAGGCTAAAGGACATAGGGATTTTGTAATATGTAGAAAGCTTAATGGAAGGGGGATTTTGGTCAAATATTATCGTTGGAAATACTCTATTAGACAAATATGGAAAATGCAGAAGTGTAAACTGTTTGACAAAAATGCCTCAAAAAAATGTGGTCTGACGGAATGCAATGTTTGTGGGATATGCACAAAATGGATTTTGCAAGGATGCGTTTAAAATATTTGAATTAATGAAGCACTTTGGAACATATCCTGACACTATAACTTTGCTTGTGTTATATGCGTATGCAGCCATGAAGGTTTAGTGAATGTGAGCTCTACATACTTCAATCATGTAGGTAACCTTTATTGCATTACACCTACAATTGATCATTGTGTGTACTTGACCTATTTTCTTGTGCTGGCTATCTTGAGGAAACTGTTAACTTTATCATCAAGATGCTAGTTAAACCTAGGGTGGATGTGTGGATCTATTTTCCTGTTGCCTGGAGATCTTATATGAATATAGGCTTAGGAGTATTTACAACAACGCTACTTTTTTATTTGGATCTTAAAAAAGATATGACTAATATTCTTCTCTCAAACATTTATGTAGAAGTGGGCAGTTCGTGCGAGCAAATGATAAGGAGATTGAAGAAAGATAAGGAATTAAAAATCTCCCAAGATGTAGTTGGATTGAAGGCCATAAAATGGTATGTGCTTCTTGTGTAGTAGGTCACACTAAATCTATGCAAAGCTAGAGAAATTGGCTTGGGAGATGAAGGCAGCAAGGCATTTTTGAGATGCAAGACACTTAGAGGTGTGGAAAAGGTGGGAAAAAAATATTTCACTACTGCCATAGTGAAAAGTTGTCAATTACTTTTGGTTTTAGACATTGCCCCTTAGAACAATTATTAGACTTGTTAAGAACCTTCGAGTATGTGTTATTTGTCACATTGCAATGAAATTTATCTCTAAGATTGTTGTAATTCCTACTTCTAATTATTAGTTTAGTTGATTTCATGAGGAGGAAATTAATTCACTTGCATACACATTTTTCCATGGATTAGTCCAAGGCCTTGTTAATTCATGAAGATTAATTTCTTGTATGAAATTATTTTGAAAAGCTTTAATCATGATAAACTTTAATATATGGGTTCCTATTTTGGTTTGCTTATCCTAGAATTTTTATGAGTAGTCTCTAATAAAGTTTCCACTTCTCTATGCCTTGCAACAATATCTCTAATTTTAGGTAAAAATCAAGGAACCCTTTGTTGATGTTTGTCCTTTTGAGCCTTTGCCTTGCATATCATTCTTACTAAAAGGACTCTAATGTGATTCTAATTCTTTTTAAGTTTGATTTTTTTCCTATAGAATCCCTCATTGATATTTGATAAACACAAAAGTGTCCCTATAGTTGTGTGATATCTTTGTCTTGCCCCTTTCTAGGTGATGTTGGGGTCTATATTAGTAAGTGCAAATTTAGTCAAGTCAAGTGTTTCCTTTCTTAATAGAACCATTTTTTGGCCACCGTCTATAACAAATATAAGAATTCCTTCAATAGACCCCCTTATTAAAAATGTTGGTGTTGTAGTGTTTTGTCTTTTGTTATACTTGTTACATGCCTAAATATCTTAAACTATAGAAATTTCTAAGTTTTAGGGGTGATTGTGTCTATTTGTAGCCTTTATTGGGTTTATAGGTTTCCTCTTGCCAATATTCTTTCCCTCCATTCCTTGAAACCTAACATTTATATTTTTGTTTGAGACCTTTGATTATTTGTCTTTTCGACTTCTCATTTCCTAGGTACTTTATCATGGCTTTACCAATGCTTCCACTCCCTACTTTTCCCTTTCCTTTGGCCCTAGGATTTTAGGTCTCCATGTAGTCATGTACTTCTTGAGAGTTGCTCTACAAGACTAATCCATGAACCTTAATCTCCACTTGCACTTTTCCATGCTTTCTCTCCTTTAACATTGCGCATTCACCATCCTTAATTCCCAGTTTGACGATTCATTTTTTCTCCAAGTCTCAAAATATTGAGATTTTAATATTTTATATACTCATTTCCCTCAACCCACTTCCCATCTCCCTTCCTCCTTATGGAACCCATACTTGTAGAATTCTCATACCATCATACCAAAAGGTATAAGCTATGTGGTAGAACCAATCTCTTAACCTTGAATGTCTTCCATCTTATTTCCCCTGTTATTTTTTCTTTTAGCATTAAACACACCACATCAATGATCCCTAACCCATTTCCATTCACCTAATGAATGAACAAAAATCATAAATAAAATATGGAAGTTGATAAAAACTAAGGAGGAATTAGTAAAGTATCATGAACAATTATTTCAAAGTGTGGTTAGAAAGCTTGAAGAAACCTTGAGATGAAATAAATGAATTGATTGTTTTATAGTAGGGTTAACCTCTCACATTATAATAGAATTAGAGGAGAATATTTCCTCTTCGTATAAGGATGCAGTAGAATTGATAACCGCAATATAATCATAGTCAAAGATAAGGGAGAGTGATTTAGTTGGAAAGGATGAAATTGATAATTTTAATTAGAGTTGGAAAATGCAATGTTGAAGTTAGAAAATATAAAGAAAAGTTAATAAATATGAGACTTCTTTGCCACCTAGAAGTAAAATTTGTTTTAAAAATTATATTAGGGAAGATCATCTAAGCAATGAATGTTTGATAAAGTCATGAAGAGGGCTACAATACTAAGAGGGCATCTTGGGAAATTCCTTAGAAATATAGTAAGTTTATATTGTAAAGTATAAAGTGGGACAATCATGACATAGATAGGTGTCCAATGTTACTTCATGAAGAAGATGGATATGTTTTTGGATATAGGTATGGATAGAACATAGGGTTTAGCTATAATAGTATTCAATGTTTATTTTGTACATGGCTAGTGGGAACTTCATTTGAGAGAAAGGATGAGACCGCCTAACAATATACACTATATGGCACCACAAATTCAAGATATGTGATTCTCCATGATTTACCATGATAGCTATTGAGAAGGAGGTGGTAGGGGAGGCTACCACAATAATAATTGATGTGTTGGAGAAAGAAGGACCACAAGGCCCAAATATTATAACTATAGTAAAATCCACATGTTATTTTTGTGGTGATAAATCCCATGATATTAATAGTTGTCCCAAATTTTATAGTTTTATAATGTGTTAGCAATATTGATTAGAAAGTGAATAATTGTCTAATCCAAATGTAACCTATTATGCTAAAGTAGTAATGGTAACTAAAGTAGAGGAGCAAACCAATCAAGTATAGAAAATAAATGTAGAATAGGAGAATGCTCATTGAAAAAAGAGAAATTGGAAAATAATATAGAGGAGAAAAAGAGTAAAAAGTCAAGAAAAATCTTCCATGTAGAAACTTAAGAAAAAGAAAAATAACTTAAGTAATTACTAGGTTTGGATTAATAGAAGCATATCTTAGGAGAATCTTATTAAAGTGAAGATGAAAAAATAATATTTAGATAAAAGGGAACATGGTTTGGTGATAAGGAATTTCAAAGAGCTAATTAAGAAAACAAAAAGGAGAGGATAATAGTAAGGCATGTTTTGTAGCAAAATATGTTTATATACTAAAAGTAATTGGTAAATTTGGTAAAATAAGAAGAGGTTGGGGTTCAAGGGTTGGATGGGATAAAGTTAGATATAGTTATTTGAAGAAACTCATGAAACATGGAACTAGGATTTTTTCTAGCTTCATCCAATTAGAGTTAGCTTGTGAATGGAGAGAGTAAGTTTAGATGATGAGAGGAGTAAGAAGATTTGGCTAGTTTATTTATTGTTAAGGTTGGATTAAGGAGAAAATTATAAGTTATTGGTTTTCGTGTTTGTATAATTATTGGTTTCTTGAGAAGATGATGGGGTTAAAAAATAGAGGTATCAAGGTCAAAGAGATAACCTTAAGGTAATCTATCTCCTATGTATAATCATACAAGGTGGTAAAAAGTGTTATAAAAGTTGGATATTTGTGCAAGATATTTTGATTGTTAAGCTTTTGGAATATATTTTTAATAAATACTCTCTTGATATTATAGTCAAGAAGAAGATATGAGACTATGATAGGAGGCATTAATAATAGAAGATACAATTCATCACCTTCTCATTTGATTACAATTTATTACATTGATGAAACTAGCCTACAATCTTATTTTGGCTTGAATGTGTTCTATGAAAAGATAAGTGAGATAGAGGAAGAAACACATAGAATAGGTAGATAAAGAGTAGAACCATTTTAATCTTTTTTTGTTAATGAATAGAGAAAAAGCTTAGATATGAATTGGTCATCAAAGTAATAATCAATACACATTGATCTATAAGGGGTTGAATGTGTATCTTAGGACCACTTATCCACTTATTCATACATATTTTAATGTTTAGCTTGACGGACTATGGTTCTTGTGGATGATTTATCATAGCAAAATATTATGTTGTGGATGAGGTTTAAGGTTCCATACCCCATGGTATAAGATGATGAGAGAATAGATAGTTAGTATTACATTATTGGAATTTTTTTGAGCTAGATGGTCAATGGCAGAGTTAGGGGAATAGGTTGGTACGTTGAGGGTAAGAGATGTTAATTTTTTCATGTTTTGATAAGAGTTTGGCAAGGGTTGTGAGGTTAATGGTAGGATAGGAGAGGGAGTGACAATAGTGGTAAGAGAGGATTAAGAAAGATAAGTGAAGGGTAAGGGTTGAGAGGGTGACACATAGGGTAGATGTAAAAACTTCTTTGGGGGGCATGATAGTTAAAAGGAGAGAGAGAGAGAGAGAGAGAGAGAGAGAGAGAGAGAGAGAGAGAGAGAGAGAGAGAGAGAGAGAGAGAGAGAGAGAGTGAATGTGGGTTGGATGAGTAGACAAGAAAATTTAGGTGAAGGAATATTGACTGGTGGGAAAAAGAAAAGAGGTTGGCTAGAAGAGAGGGATGGAGGTATGAGAACTAGACTATAAAGGGACATGAGTGTGGATAATATATCATATACCTTGTTATATATTTAATCCATCAATATGGGTAATGATGATATTTGTTAAGGAATATGCAAGTTAAGAGATTTAGAATTAGGTGACATCATCAAGTAGCCTACTTTAGGGGAGAGACAAGAGGTGGTCAATTTTGGTGAGTGAAAAATTTAGAATCATCTAGTAGGGGTTTATTATCAAAGTGGTCATCTTTGTGAGACATGTAGAATGAGACATCTTGTGGGGTGGATGGAAATTGAGGAAGGGTAATGAAAGAAGGAAGATGAAGAAAAATACACTGATAGGTTTGATAACTTCGGTTTCTATAAGAGATACACTTGTATGAGGAAGGGATGGTCAAAGAAGGAAGGATAATAATTTCTATCAAATAAGAGAAACAATAATTCATCCTTATATACTATAGGAAATTTGAGTAGAAAAAATTAGAGTTTATTTTTTAGTGAAAATAACAAAGATAATAGTGTAGTAAATGGACCTAATTTTGATAAGGTCTATATGTTGCAAATATGTTTATGTTTACTAAAAAATATTTTTGAATGATTAAAAATAAAAAATCAAAGTAAAATTAACCAATTTTTGGACATTAGAATGATAGTTTGTTAATTAGTGAGAAAATTTCATTTGAGGATGAAGAAAGAAATACATAATAAAGGTTAGGATTCACATAAAATTCACCACAAATACAAATAGAAAATAGATAGCCTACATAATTTAAATGTAGGAATGTCTTTTAAATTATCTTACGATTCAACTAACAACCTATCATAAATGGGTTTACTTAAATTAATACAAATACACAAAATTTCTCTACCAACTAAATAAAACATTATTTTTCTTTCTAGGTAGATTGTTTAACATGTCTAAGACTTATATAAATTATTAATCTATATGGGATTCGGTTGGGAAATGATAACAAAATAAGAAATTGGTTGATTTACTATCAATTTAATTTATGAATAACAATATTGTTAAAGACATTTAAAAGGTAATAAGAATGAAAGATGGAAACTACATAAGCTAGTTGATGGAAAATAATAGGAAGGCCTTGTTGAATAAATTAGGTTGCTAATAGGAGGAACAAAGTCCAATTTTGATATAAGGATGTTAGCACAATTGTAAATTGCAACCATGCCTTTATTACATGCAATCTTTTAGAAATAGGTAGAATAGATAACAACAAACAAAAGAATGCTATTTTTTTGAAAAATAAAGAATAGATTAATGATATAGAATTCCTTGTAAATAAGTATGAAATGTGGTCTCAAAACACTTCATGCCCCTTGTCGAATGCTTCTGCATTTTGCATACATGTCTACTCTAGAGCAGTTGTAAGTACAACATCTAACAAAATTGATCTATCTTTTATGGTTTGATGGATGTCCATACCATGTTACAAAACTCCCATTTTGGAATAGTTAGGAAGATGCTAGAAAAGGTTGCATAGTTTGGATTTACACTTTCCAATTGCATTTTATTGAAAGTTCCTAATACCTTTTAAAAAATGATTTTGTGAATAATTGGAAATTAGGGGATTCCTTGAGAACACTTTTCTTTGAGGCATTATGTTAAATAGTTCACATGCTTTGTTTATGGTTCCACATTAGATACATATCCTGCATGCATGACATTCCATGAGACCACATTTCTTTGAGGTATTTTGTCAAACAATTTATGTTCCCTTTTTGTGCTTCCACATTTTCCATATATGTCTACTAGAGAATTTCCAAATGATAATATTTGATAAAATTCCCTTCCATTAAGCTTCAATGGATGTCCATAAATATGAAAAAATCCATTTTTCTTTTAATCCTATGATTGATTGTGTACCATGTTTCAAAGCTCCCATTTTGGCACAGGTAGGGAGGATGCTAGTAAAGGTTGTAGATTTTGGATTTACACCTACCAATTGCATTTTCTTGAAAGTTTATGAGCCCTTTTCAACAATTCCTTTTATGTATATCTTGCAATCATGGTGTTCCATGAGACCACATTTCTTTGAGGAACCCTATCAAATAGTTCACGTGCCTATCTATGCATCCAAATTTTGCATACATGTTTATCAAAGCATTTCCAAATGTAGTATATAAATAATCCCCATTTCATTATGCTTTGATGGATGTCCATACCCTATTCCAAAGTTCCCATTTTTGCATAATACATGAGTGCACTGACAAATAAAAATTTATTGGGTTGCAAACCTATTTTTTGCATGTGGTGAAACAATGCGACTTTGTGGGAACAACTTGAATGTGAATGATGAACGAGAATGAAAAACAATAAGCATGATAGGTTAAGTGGGCCCCACATCAGTTGGCTAAGAGGTCAACACTTATCTAGTGTGTTGGTAAAGGTCAACCATAACAAAAAATTAGTTGGAGGATAGTAAATGAAATAGTACCCTTTAACTTACAACCACAACTCAAGCCACATGCGATCAACTTCTAAGCAAAGTTGTTGAAATTCAAATACAATATTCCTTTATGGGTAGTTTAGGTTAACTAAGTAAATGGAGCAATGAAACATAAATAATTTAAGATTGAATGAGAAAATAGAGTGGAGTTCATTAAATTAGGCAATATTAGATAAAAAGTATAATTGCACTATAAATAATAAAATAAGATTGATATTGTTTAAATTTTTATGACCAAAGAATAAATGTTAATTGATGAAAATATGATTTGTGTTTCTTAGGACCTTGAAATGTTCCAAATAGTCATGTATATAGACCAAAATTAAAATATCATTCTTTGTTATATGTTAGATTGAGTTCATAGTTCTAGATCTAGCTCAAAACCACAATCTTTGATGATCTTTGGATTCTACTTAGTAGATCCTTAGATAACTGGACTACTAAACAATAATATCATCTTTCACACTCTAAGGGTTTTTGTATTAGGGTAGTATTTAAAAATACCTCAAAATAGATAATAAACTTTAAGCATGCACATAGGATGATTAATAGGTGATTCACATGCACTAGGATGGGTGTGATTAGATGTACAAAATTTCTTTCTTGATTTTAGAATTTTAGTGCAATTTCAAATTATTGTTCTTCTAATAACTAATGATTCTTTATATTATTGAATAAGTGCAAGTTGATGTTATTTTATACATGAAAATTACATCAATTTCAAATATTGCACACATAGTTTTCTTAAGACCAAAGTGTAAAGTGGCCTATATATGGAAAAAATGTTCGATTTCAATTTTGCATTTTAGTAAATGAAGATCACAATTATGAGGATGACTTTGTAACCATGTAAAAACCTATGTTAGAGAGCTAGGTATGAATGATTTGAATTAGAAAAATAAGTTAATTGGACTATGATTATGTACACATATGCATAGAAAAATTAACTATTTGAAATTTAGCTTGCAAACACACATTGCAATAGTTGAAACAGGTTGCAATCACCTAGAAAAATTTACTACTGGAAATTTAAACCTTCCTAATACAATGACTATTTCATTTAAAAAAAAGAAGACATCATAGAGGGTAGAATAGTCCAAGATATTGAACTATCTAAAATTTTAATGAGAATTCTATGATGAAATATTAAACACTACTTATAATGACAAAACATAAAGTTTTTAAATCAAGATATTTAATATGATATAGTTCAAAAATAATGATAAAACATACTTAATGCTAACATTACAAAGATAACACAGTATGTTAAAAACTAGCATAAAAATTATAAGCATGGGGAACCAAATGAGATATTAGAAATTTATATATACCTTAACATGGGGTTTCAAGAAATAAATAGTAACTTAGGAAATAATATCAAATGTTGAAGATCAATTGTTGACCTGACATGAAGATTAAAGAACAATAAATATACAACTATAAATTAAGTAATAACCAACATATAAAAAATAGATGCTAGAAAAAACTGTATGTAAACCTAACTTCATAGAAATAAGGTCCTTTACAACAGTTTAGAAACTCCCTATAGCGAAAACATAGCCACAAAACATAACACAAAATCACATAAGTCCAAAATCCATTGTGTAGATTATGCAACCCTAAGATAAAGGCGATGGATATTATGCAATCCTAGCATAACACATGCTTTGCAGAATTTTGTCAAATAGTTCAGGTTCCTTGTCTATTGCATATCCTACAATCGTGGAATTCTATAAACAATTCTTTGGCGTATTATATCAAAGAGGTCGCGTGCCTTGTCTATTCTTCCACATTTTGCATACATGTTTACTAGGGCAGTTGCAGCTAACATCTTACAAAATTGATTTCCTAAGTTATCTGTGGTGGACGTCCAGACCCCATTCCAAAGCTCCCATTTTGGCGCAGGCAGGGAGGATGACCACAAATATTGTAGAGATTGGATTTACACCTACTTATTACATTCAATTGAAAGTTTCTAAATCCTTTTCAACATGTACATTTTGTGCATATCCTGTAATTGTAGCATTCAATGAAACCATGTTTCTTTGAGTATTCTGTCAAACAGTTCACGTCCCTTGTCTATGCTTTCATATTTTGCATAGATGTCTACCAGAACATTTTAAGCAGTAATGATGGACGTCCATACCCTGTTCCAAAGCTCCCATTTTGACACAAGCCACGTGTATGCAAATTCAATTTGTTTAGGTCAGAACCCTATTTGTTGCATACAGAGATAACACGGGCGGGAGAAAAAATATTTAAACAATAAACTTTGGGCGGGATTAAGACTTAATGGGAAGGGCAATTAGAAACAATGAACGTGATAGATTAAAGGAGCCCACACCAGCCACCTAAGTGGTCAACGCTTAGAGTGTGCTGGTTAAGCTCATCCGGTGCAATCTAGAGCATTCTATTGTTTCGCAAGTTCTTTCTAGCAGTTTGATTTTGAGGCTGCAAAAGTGTGGGAAGCTGCCATGTGGCCAAAAGTGACTCTTTTTCTTGATGTGAGTCTTGTGTTGATGTAGCACCCCTCCATTTTGCTTGTTTGATTGATCAGTGTTTCTATGTATGCTTCATTACTGCAGAACTTTGACTTTGATGTTTGGTTACTTTGACCGCTATCTGTTAAGCGATATGAACATTATATTTGATGTGATGGTATTTTTAATTATATGTTATCATTATGACATGTTGTGAATTGATGTAATCAGTGTTAATTTAATATGCTTTATGCTTCAATTATATTGCTAATGGATTAGACTTGTCAGTTTAGAATCTGTATTGGTGAAGGGGACGGAATCGTATCACTCGCTTGCGAGCGCCCTACAATTTCTGAGATTTCCGCTTCACGGTGTGTCTTATTATATATATGTATATTGCATGTTCGACATACTCTCGGCTTGCAGGTTTGTAGGTACATGACATCGACTCCACTTGGCTTCACAAGTTTGAGCGTGTCCAATAACCAATGGTAATCGATTGGGAGATAGTAGCTAGGTTTCTGTGTCAAGTTGTCACCCTAGTCATAGTTATCGTTGAGCTTTGCGGGTTTGACTTATATTTACTCCTCTCTGGTTGACTAATCCTTTCTTTATTTTAATGTCTGTTAAATAGTAGATATAGTCTAAATGATCATTTAGTGTATTTGGTTTCAATATTTAAATGCAATATATTCCATTTGTTATTTTGATTTGAATTAATAAAATAGTTCTTTAGTTACTGATGGAATTGATTTAATTAATTAAATTATATTGGGTTATTAAGTGATCTGATTAGTAGTGATTAGTTTAAATAAAGGAGCTATTATGACTCTATTGAATATTTGGATATAAATTATAAAGGTAAATGGAAATCACATTAGAGATTAGCTTTAAATGAAATTATGAATTTACATGAGATTTATATTTGAAATTAAAAGTGTTTTTTAAAATTAAAAAAATGGGATATCCTTTAATGATTTAAAAATTAGGAAGTGGGCATCTTAGGGTTTGGCCAAAATTTGGGGGAAGCCTTATGAAAGGAGTTGAGATTTCATTTTTGGTTGTAAAAATTCTTGGTTTGATTTTTGGGTGGAGTGCTTGGAGGTGGTTAAAATTGTGGAGTTGAAGGAGTGCTTGGAATTCTCCATTGTTGAAAGCTTCCAAAATTTGGAGAAAACACAAGGTTCCATCATTTCTTCCTTCTTCTTCTTGTTTCATTTTGAATGGAATTTAAATGATTGAGAATATAGTTTTGATTCAAAGAAAATCCATGGAAATGCTCTCAAATTTTGCAAACTTGTAGTTAGATTTGGAATTGGAAACCAAACAAGAAATTTACACCAAGAAATAGAATGAAAATCAAAGAAAACTCTATTTTAGAATTAGATTTTGAAACCCTTTTATTGTTTTAGAAAATAATTTCTATTCTTGCAAAGGATTTGGATTATTTTCACAATTTGAGTATGAAATTAAAATCTGGGTATATATATTTGTGAATATACCCATGCATATCAATACATGGATATATTCACAAATATATATGCAAATATATTTGTTATATTTGAAAATTTTAGATTTTGGGTAAAACCCAGAAAATCTTTGTATTTTCATTTTGGAAAAACACAGGAATAAAATATTAATATTTTTATTTGCAGTGAGGTGGGAGACCAAACCCCACCCCACCGTCGCTGCCGTCGATGGGAGGCGAGCTGTGCGCTTGGCGCACAGACCGCCACCCGCAGGGAGGTAGACTGTGTGCTAAGCACACAGGCCGCCACCCGTGGGAAGCGGACTGTGTGCTAAGCACATAGGCCACCGCCCATGGTGGTGGCGACCTGTGTGTTTGGCACACAGGCCGCCACCAACGGCCGGGCCTGCGTGCCCTAAAAGATATTCACGATTTTTGTTTTTTTTTTAAGTTTTAAATGTATTTTAATTTTTTTTTATATTTATGTTATTTAATGTTAAAATAATATTATTATATATTAATATATATATGTTGTATATACATAATATATATATTATATTATATATATATAATATATAATAAATTATTTATATATATAATATTATTTTAATATTTAAATAATATTAATATAAATAATAAATTATTAATATATATATATTATATATATATATATATATTAATGTATATATGTCATATATGTGTATATGAATATATACATAATGTATATATGTATATATTTTAAATAAATTGTAAGTTCAATTATATTGTTTTATATGGAAATTAAATTTGCTTTATTAAGCAGATTGAAATGTTTAAAATAAATTGATATTTTAGTGAAATTTAAATATATTTTATGAACAAGATATTTTAGTCGGAATAAGTTTTAATATAATTAATTGTTCTAAGATGAAACAAGATTTAATTATTTTAAATAAATGTTTATTTTATTAAATGTTTCGAGTTTGAAGATATTTGTAAACTTAGAGTAAGTAAACTGATTTGAATGTTAAACAAATGATTTCATTTTTACGTGTCTGATTATGTTTTCTATTGTGATATTAGATTTAATAAATGATTTATTTTAGTTAAATGACCTTGTTTATTAAATGTTTGATTATGAATTTAATGGTGAAAATTCAAAATACATGAACGACTTTTATTTATTTCAAATGCAAACTGTGATTGACTGGATTTAGGAAATCCGAAGTTAGCTTATTTTAATTGTTTGAAATGCTTTTAATGTTCATTCGTTCTTGCTCAATGTGGGGAGTATAGAGTAATTGTTGAAGTCTTCCAGATAGGGGAGTTGTATTCTGTTGTGAGTTGTCCTTATGAGAGTCAACTTTTGATGTGTTGTGGTTACACCATGTTGTTACACCCGGTTTTCACGAACGGGGATGTTATGTATCTCCTTGGGAATAGGAGAGGGTTATGTGGTTTGTACCTCCTTTGGAAGGAGTGGAGTTGTATTCTATTTTTCCTGAGAGGGACTTGACCTTGTTGCCTCCAGTGATGGAGTGAGTCACCTTGATCTGTTACCTCCTTGGATTGGAGAGGTCATAATATCTTGTTACCTATTGTAGTTTTCTCCATGTGAGTTGTCTTAGAAGAGTGGCTTGCAATGGGGGCCGGCACACAAAGTGGTGCCAAGGATAACCCTTTGTGAGTTGGTTAATTCAATGATAACTAAATAAAATTTTTAGAAGCTTAGGTTGCATCAAACATTAAACAAGATTAATTATGCCTCGCTCATGGACCCAAGGGCTTGTTTTAGACTTGGGATGAGACGAGAAGGCCTGGAATGGCAAGATCATCTATCTCATCTCCATGAGAGGTATTTGTTTCCGCATGAGTAAGCATGGGGGCCGAGATTTCGGTAGAGGCCACCAGGATAACCCATGGAGTGGGGGCCGAAGCCTAGGAAGATTCCCAGAGGGTAACCCATGACAAGCTATACGATGACACTCTTCCTAAGTCAATTATCTGTGTGTTTGATCTTTGTGACACTATCGATCTATTATATATCTGGAAGCAATGTAACCTATGTCAGTGATGTGAGAGTCATACTTGTGATGTTTGGTTGACATCCTATTCTTGTGATGTGTACTTGTGTTTATTTCGTATCAGTTTATGTAGCCTATGTCTAGAGGTAGAAGGTCTTGCCTAGGAATCCTTGTTACTATCTCCTAGAACGGAGGTAGTGGGGCCTTTGGGTTCCACGCAGTTGGGTGGCACATGCTTCTTAATCCGTTGGTTCTTCATGCTCGTGTGATCAAGATTTCCAGATGGAGAGCTCGCGGGATTCAGTTCTTCTCCTACTTTATTCTTTCTATTGTTATGTAATTTATACCCCTCTTTGTATCGAGGTGGAATTTGTAAATGTAATCCTTATAATATGGATGTACCTCATTTGGGGAATGAGTGTTGTAATCTTATTGTACACTGTACTATTGGAATCACATGGAATGCTTATATCTTTGATTTAATTTTATATTGTATGGAATGTATGAACAATCATCTGTTATGTAATATGATGCAATGGTTTTATTTATTGTTCATGTATGGATTAAAGTAAACTCAGTCATGTAGCCTTAGGGATTATTGGCAATAAGTAGTAAACCAAATTGTAAATGTACTTAAACAAAAAAAAATAGTGTGTTTGGCTAGTAGACTGCAACTTTCCCTAGGGTTGCATTGCGGGGCATTACATATGGTATCAGAGCCCAAGTTCAAACATTGGGCACTCTGGGAATTACAATGAGCCTATTAAGTTTTTAGTTGCGTAGGTTTTATGTGGTGTAACTTGTCTAATACCTTGATGTGTCTGTGCAGGAGTATGCCTCCCAGACATGGAAAGGGTAAAGGACATGGTCGTGGCCGTGTAAGTGGTTGCAGAGAGAGCCAGCATGACACTCCTCACGAGGTTCCTATTATTCCTAATCAGGAGGAACATCAGGCATCTTAGAATGGTTTAGTAGGTACAGCACTACAGCAGGATCCACCAGGGGTCGAGGCAACACGTAAGGCCTTAGAGGAGGCATTAGCTCTCCTAGGATAGAGACAACCTGTAGTTCAGAATGACCCTATTGAGAGGGAAGTTCCACCCCAGATAGAGGTGCATATGAGGGACTTACTTAGGGCACGTCCACCATTATATGATGGAGTGGGTACTAGATTAGAGGCAGAGACCTGGCTTATTGATTTGGACAGGTGTTTCGCTATGTAGCCATATGGTAGTAATACCAAGGCGAGATGCGCTATCATGCACTTGAGGGGTTTTGCTTACACATGGTCGAGGATAGAAGAGAAAAAGCTCCACCTCGACATCAGTTCGGTATCATGGGAGATCTTTGTAGAGCGGTTCAGAGCCCACTTCTTATCAGAACACTAGCGGCAGCGACAAGGGGATGAGTTCCATGCTCTACGTCAGTTGACACTATCCATTGAATAGTATGAGCGACATTTCTATAAGCTCAAGCAGTATGCAGGTATAGGAGATGACGAGGGTATGTTGGTTCAACACTTTGTCAGGGGCCTTAATGCCCACATTAGTGGAGGTGTGAGAGTCTTTGAACCCAAGACCATGGAGGTTGCGATAGAAAAAGCACGGTTGGTAGAGGAAAATTTGGCCATGTCACTAGGAGGCCATATTGGTGCACAGTTTGGCAGTAGTTCAGCAGCAGGTACTAGTGCTAAAGGAGGACAGTCTCAGGGAGGCGTACCTTCCAAAGTATAGTAGGGACCGTCTCAGAGTGGGTAGCAACAATAGGCATCACATGGGAAACGTAAGGGTTTCCAACAGTGTCAGGGGGACAGGAATTGGAGGCATAATAAACGCTTCAACTATGATCAGCCAGCACAAAGTTCCCAGTCCACCTTCAGGAGTAGTGTGCCACAGTCTAGCGCACCGTCTAGAGGTCAGGGCTATGGACGAGGCACACAGTGTTTTGCATGCGGCCAATAGGGCCATATAGCTAGAATGTGTCCCAATAAGGGAACATCTGGGTTTTCAAGGGACCAGCGGCATCTAAGCCGACAGTTGGAGATGCTGGTAGAGGGCATCGAGTTTTCATAGTGGTTGATAACCGCTAGGCTGAGCATCAGGGTACAGTGGTTGAAACTCATGGTATGTTGTCAGGAAACCCAGTTACTATTTTATTTGATTCAAGAGCATCAGATTCCTTCATTTCTCCTTCCATTGTGACGCGATGTAGACTAGATGCGGTAAGGCAAGGCGATAGGTGGCAGGTTGAGTTAGCTTCAGGTGCAAAGGTTGCATCCCATTCCCTTGTATCAAATTATAAATTGAAGGTTGGACCTCTTCATACCACAGTGGGCCTTCAAGTTATTCTGTTGGGGTCATATGACATCGTCATAGGGATGGATTGGCTAGAGGCGCATAGCGTGGTCATAGACTATCGACGTAAGTCGATTCGATGTGTTGAGGCATTTGGCAGTGTAGTAGAGATAGTAGGAGTTCAGAGGCCAATCTCCTTGAGGGTCATCTCAACTATGCAGTTGAGAAGGTGTGTACGTTAGGGTTGCCAATTATTTGCTATTACAATGGATGATTTGGATCTAGGAGGTGATGAGGAGAAAGTCTCTCTCGATAGTCACCCCATTCTTCAGGAGTATTCCGATGTATTTCCATATGAGATTCCAAGGATGCCACCACAAAGAGATATAGATTTCAAGATAGACCTTATACCTGGTTCACAACCCATCTCATGAGCTCCTTATCATATGACTACCTAGGAGCTAAAAGAGCTTCGCTTATAGCTTGAGGAGTTGCTTGAGAAAGGTTTTATTCACCCTAGTGTTTCTCCATGGGGAGCACTAGTCATCTTCGTGAACAAGGACAGATCACTTCAATTATGTATTGACTACAGACAGTTGAACAAAGTGACCATCAGGAATTGATATCCGCTTCCTAGGATTGATGATTTATTCGACCAGATTAAGGATGCCATAGTCTTTTCGAAGATTGATCTTAAGTATGGATACCATCAGCTTCGGATCTTTGAGTCAGATATCCATAAGACAGCTTTTCGAACGCGATATGGACACTATGAGTTCATAGTTGTACCATTTGGGTTGATGAATGCTCCCTTAGTGTTCATGAGTTTGATGAACGGGGTATTTTGCACGTACCTAGATAGATTTCCTCTTGTGTTCCTTGATGACATTTTGATATATTCTAGGACAGTGGCTAAGCATGAGGAGCACTTACGATAGGTATTATAGTGTTTATGGGATAATCAACTTTATGCTAACCTGTTAAAGTGTGAATTCTTCAAAACTGAGGTCCAATACCTTGGTCATGTGATCTCCGAAGAAGGTATCTCAATGGATCCTTCAAAGATCCAAGCAATTTCAGATTGGCCAGCACCCATGAATGTGGCAGAGATCTATAGCTTCATGGGGCTAGCGGGTTATTATAGGTGTTTTGTGCAGAACTTTTCTAGGATAGGTTATCCTATCACCTCCCTTCAGAGGAAAGGGAAGAGATTCGAGTGGTCAGAGAAGTGTGAGACAACATTTCAGGATTTGAAGGGGAAACTGACTAGTGCACCGATACTTGCGATACCGGATCCAACTGGGGATTTTATAGTTTGTACAGATGCATCTCCCTGGAAGGATTAGGTGCAGTGTTGATGTAGGAGGGTCGTGTCATTGCTTATGAGTCACGGAAACTCAAAGATCATGAGTTGAACTATCCCACGCATGATCTCGAGTTAGCGGGAGTGGTTCATGCATTGACGAGATGGAGACATTTTCTTCTTGGCCATAGGTTTGAGTTGCACAGTGATCATAGGAGCCTTTAGTACATTTTCACGTAGCCCAACCTTAATGCTAGGCAAAGGCAATGGATGGAGTTTCTCTCGAATATGACTTTGATGTGAAGTTTATCCAAGGGAAAGAGAATGTTGTATCAGATGCTCTCAGCAGGAGGCGACATGAGATATCTGCGTTAACTCTTGTTGTAGATTTGCGGAGTCAGATTCTTTCTTCTCTTCCATTGGATAGCTGGTATCAAGAGGTTAGGACAGAGATTGAGGCAAGAAGACCCCTTGAGGGTAGATATTCAGGTTATTCCATGGATTTAGATAAGGTATTGAGACACATGGGATGCATACGTTCCAACTTCAGGAGATCTTCGCACCTTGGTCATGACTGAGGCACATCGAGCACCTTATTCAGCCCATCCTGGGGTGAAGAAGATGTATGCAGATTTGCGTTAGTTGTACTATTGGCCAAGGATGAAACGCGATGTTGCAGATTATGTGTCACGATGTCTTGAGTGTCAGTGAGTGAAAGCCGAACACCAACATCCAGCAGGACTGTTACAGTCACGTTTGGTGCCAAAGTGGAAGTGGGACATCATCTCATTGGATTTCATTGTTGGTTTACCCAACTCTTTGAGATGACATGATGCTATTATGGTGACAGTTGATAGGTTGACGAAGGTGGCACACTTCTCACCTATTCACTCTTCTTACATTGCATCGTCCATAGCTAGAGTGGTCATGGAGGATATAGTGAGGATACATTGTATTCCGCGTCGGATTATTTCAGACATGGATCTAGTGTTCACCTCAGCTCTTTGGACTTCATTACAACATGCGATGGGAACACAGTTGAACTTTAGTTCAGCTTACCACCCAGAGACAGATGGGCAGACTGAGAGGGTCAATCAGGTCCTCAGGATATGTTGCATATGTATGTGATGGACCAGCAGACACGATGGGAAGACTACCTCTATCTGGTAGAGTTTTCCTATAATAATGGTTTTCAAAGTTCTATCAGCATGCCTCCATTCCAGGCATTGTATGGGTGACCATGTCGCACTCCCTTGAGTTGGATTGACTTGAGGATAGAGTTATGTTGGGTCCTGAGATGTTAAAGGATATGGAGCAACAGGTGATCAGGATTAGAGAGCACTTGGTGGTAGCGCAGGATAAGCAGAAGAAGAATGCAGATGCACATAGAATAGATCGTCAGTTTTCAGTGGGCGATAGAGTTTCCTTGCGGGTGCATCCACAAAAGAGTCCCATCCGTTATGGGAAGGGCTCTAAGTTGGCACCTCACTTTGTTGGACCCTTCGAGATACTCGAGAGTATTGGTCCAGTTGCTTACCGTCTAGCGTTACCGCCCAGTCTCTCGCATATTCATGATGTTTTTCATGTATCCCTTCTCCGACCATATCATCCAGACATTACTCATGTTCTTGATTGGGATGCATTATAGGTAAAGGACGGGCAGCTGGCCTTGGAGCCCATGGCCATGGTAGAGTGCAAAACGCTCGCTCTTCGGGGGTGAGATATTGATCAGGTTAGGGTCCAGTGGGATCCTAGGGATGACACGTCATCCACTTGGGAGGATGCAGCTAGGATGAGGGAGCTTTATCCCTACTTGTTTACAAGCTTTTAGGAGTAAGCCTGACCCTAGGGGGGAGGATATAGCACACCTCCATTTTGCTTGTTTGATTGATCAGTGTTTCTATGTATGCTTCATTACTGCAGAACTTTGATTTTGATGTTTGGTTACTTTGACCGCTATCTGTTAAGCGATATGAACATTATATTTGATGTGATGGGATTTTTAATTATATGTTATCATTATGACATGTTGTGAATTGATGTAATCAGTGTTAATTTAATATGCTTTATGCTTCAATTATATTGCTGATGGATTAGACTTGTCAGTTTAGAATCTGTATTGGTGAAGGGGACGAAATCGTATCACTCACTTGCGAGCGCCCTACGATTTCTGAGATTTTCGCTTCACGATGTGTCTTATTATATATATGTATATTGCATGTTCGACATACTCTCAGCTTGCAGGTTTGCAGGTACATGACATCGACTCCACCTGGCTTCACAGGTTTGAGCGTGTCCAATAACCAATGGTAATCGATTGGGAGATAGTAGCTAGGTTTCTGTGTCAAGTCGTCACCCTAGTCATAGTTATCATTGAGCTTTGCGGGTTTGACTTATATTTACTCCTCTCTGGTTGACTAATCCTTTCTTTATTTTAATGTCTGTTAAATAGTAGATATAGTCTAAATGATCATTTAGTGTATTTGGTTTCAATATTTAAATGCAATATATTCCATTTGTTATTTTGATTTGAATTAATAAAATAGTTCTTTAGTTACTGATGGAATTGATTTAATTAATTAAATTTGATTGGGTTATTAAGTGATTTTATTAGTAGTGATTAATTTAAATAAAGGAGCTATTATGACTCTATTGAATATTTGGATTTAAATTATAAAGGTAAATGGAAATCACATTAGAGATTAGTTTTAAATGAAATTATGAATTTACATGAGATTTATATTTGAAATTAAAAGTGTTTTTTAAAATTAAAAAAATGGGATATCCTTTAATGATTTAAAAATTAGGAAGTGGGCATCTTAGGGTTTGGCCAAAATTTGGGGGAAGCCTTATGAAAGGAGTTGAGATTTCATTTTTGGTTGTAAAAATTCTTGGTTTGATTTTTGGGTGGAGTGCTTGGAGGTGGTTAAAATTGTGGAGTTGAAGGAGTGCTTGGAATTCTCCATTGTTGAAAGCTTCCAAAATTTGGAGAAAACACAAGGTTCCATCATTTCTTCCTTCTTCTTCTTGTTTCATTTTGAATGGAATTTAAATGATTGAGAATATAGTTTTGATTCAAAGAAAATCCATGGAAATGCTCTCAAATTTTGCAAACTTGTAGTTAGATTTGGAATTGGAAACCAAACAAGAAATTTACACCAAGAAATAGAATGAAAATCAAAGAAAACTCTATTTTAGAATTAGATTTTGAAACCCTTTTATTGTTTTAGAAAATAATTTCTATTCTTGCAAAGGATTTGGATTATTTTCACAATTTGAGTATGAAATTAAAATCTGGGTATATATATTTGTGAATATACCCATGCATATCAATACATGGATATATTCACAAATATATATACAAATATATTTGTTATATTTGAAAATTTTAGATTTTGGGTAAAACCTAGAAAATCTTTGTATTTTGTTTTGGAAAAACGCAGGAATAAAATATTAATATTTTTATTTGCAGTGAGGTGGGAGACCAAACCCCCCCCAACACCACCATGCTGTGCGAGTCATATGCCTGTGATAGCAGGGGGCGGAGCCACACCACCAACCCGGAAGACCAGCAGATGCCAGCCACCGGTATAATGCAGTCACGCCGCCTGCGTGCCCTAAAAGATATTCGCAATTTTTGTTTTTTTTTTAAAAGTTTTAAATGTATTTTAATTTGTTTTTATATTTATGTTATTTAATGTTAAAATAATATTATTATATATTAATATATATATGTATATGTTGTATATACAAAATATATATAATATATTATTTGTATATATAATATTATTTTAATATTTAAATAATATTAATATAAATAATAAATTAATAATATATAAATATATATATATTATATATATATATTAATGTATATATGTCATATATGTGTATATGAATATATACATAATGTATATATGTATATATTTTAAATGAATTGTAAGTTCAATTATATTGTTTTATATGTAAATTAAATTTGCTTTATTAAGCAAATTGAAATGTTTAAAATAAATTGATATTTTAGTGAAATTTAAATATATTTTATGAATAAGATATTTTAGTCGGAATAAGCTTTAATATAATTAATTGTTCTAAGATGAAACAAGATTTAATTATTTTAAATAAATGTTTATTTTATTAAATGTTTCAAATTTGAAGATATTAGTAAACTTAGAGTAAGTAAACTGATTTGAATGTTAAACAAATGATTTCATTTTTACGTGTCTGATTATGTTTTCTATTGTGATATTAGATTTAATAAATGATTTATTTTAGTCAAATGACCTTGTTTATTAAATGCTTGATTATGAATTTAATGGTGAAAATTCAAAATACATGAACAACTTTTATTTATTTCAAATGCAAACTGTGATTGACTGGATTTAGGAAATATGAAGTTAGCTTATTTTAATTGTTTGAAATGCTTTTAATGTTCATTTGTTCTTGCTTGATGTGGGGAGTATAGAGAAATTGTTGAAGTCTTCCAGATAGAGGAGTTGTATTCTGTTGTGAGTTGTCCTTATGAGAGTCAACTTTTGATGTGTCGTGGTTACCCCATGTTGTTACACCCAGTTTTCATGAACAGGGATGTTATGTATCTCCTTGGGAATAGGAGAGGGTTATGTGGTTTGTACCTCCTTTGGAAGGAGTGGAGTTGTATTCTATTTTTCCTCCAGTGATTGGAGAGGGACTTAACCTTGTTGTCTCCAATGATGGAGTGAGTCTCCTTGATTTGTTACCTCCTTGGATTGGAGAGGTCATAATATCTTGTTACCTATTGTGGTTTTCTCCGTGTGAGTTGTCTTAGAAGAGTGGCTTGCAATAGGGGCTGGCACAGAAAGTGGTGCCAAGGATAACCCTTTGCGAGTTGGTTAATTCAGTGATAACTAAATAATTTTTTTAGAAGATTAGGTTGCATCAAACATTAAACAAGATTAATTATGCCTCGCTCATGGACCTAAGGGCTTGTTTTAGACTTGGGATGAGACGAGAAGGCCTAGAATGGAAAGATCATCTATCTCATCTCCACGAGAGGTATTTGTTTCCGCATGAGTAAGCATGGGGGCCAGAATTTTGGTAGAGGCCACCAGGATAACCCATGGAGTGGGGGCCGGAGCCTAGGAAGATTCCCAGAGGGTAACCCATGATGAGCTATGCGATGACACTCTTCCTAAGTCAACTATCTGTGTGTTTGATCTTTGTGACACTATCGATCTATTATATATCTGGAAGCAATGTAACCTATGTCAGTGATGTGAGAGTCGTACTTGTGATGTTCGTTTGACCATCCTATTCTTGTGATGTGTACTTGTGTTTATTTCATATCAGTTTATGTAGCCTATGTCTAGAGGTAGGTCTTACATAGGAATCCTTGTTACTATCTCCTAGCACGGAGGGAGTGGGGCCTTTGGGTTCCACGCGGTTGGGTGGCACGTGCTTCTTAATCCGTTGGTTCTTCATGCTCATGTGGTCGATATTTCCTGTAACGCCCCGCCATGCGAACCCCAAAGGAACTAAAACAATGGAACAATTTTTTTTTTAAAAGAATATAATAACATACTTAAGTAGTACAACATAACAATATATTAAGAGGCACAACTTGTTCCAATGGGGTACACGAAGTGACATGACTAATCTAACCCATAACATCGATAAAAAGATAAACAATAATTAAACAATTATATAAATCTATTAATTCCCATTCATCATTAAAATATCCATTAAACAATACCGTTATCAATACCATATGCACATGTGACAATACATGTAATTATACAGATATAAAATGTTACATATTTCAATAGATACAACATAACGTAACCAACTATTACAAGTGACAATTCATGAATACATACAAGGCCTGAATATACATTACATCCCAAGTGATAATAAAATACAATTAACTGAAGATACATCTCAATAACTACATATCCAAATTACATCGAGGTCACCCCATCACACGTGGGAGACGATACATCAATAAATACATTAAATACATTACAACTGAAGTATATAGAACTATCTGGTACATAAGAATAACTGGATCATCAACATCTTCCAAAAGCCCTGCAATAAAGATACACCTGCAAAAGAAGGGGAAACCCAACGGGGTGCAAAGCACGTTCCACCCAACCACCCCCGTGCTGAGAGTAGACAAGGAAGGGTCCCTGACCAAGCACGTCTAACAATAACACAAAACTAACTCCAGACAGACAACTTAACATCAAAGACCACTAAATACTCAACAATGACAAATCCAACTGGCACAACAACAAACCACGGATGAACATAACAACCAGTCATAATCACAGCATCAATGAAACTCAATACACAATATCGAAACTCAAGACATAATATCAAGTACTACTCCCAACCATGACCAAAGATAAATCAATAAATCACTTCTAGAGGACTTGAGTAAATCAACACAAATAGAATGTTAGACGAGAGTGTCATCGCATGGTTTCACATGGATTCTCCAAACAACCTATTACAAGGTGCCGCCTCCATCTCTACATGGATTCTCCAGACAACCCAGTTAAGGTGCCGCTTCCATCTATGGTTCTCCAGACGGCCTATCTCAAGGCGCCGCTCCATAGGGTCACTCATGCGGAGTCATTGACCCTTTGTGAGGACAAGGTAATGACCTTGCCAACCACGGCCTTCTTAGTCCCCTTTAGTCTGTGATAGCACTAACAGGCGGATGAGGCTTCACAATTATCTTATTAGTGTTTAATCCCCACCCGTGGTTTATTACTTAAGTTATCACTGATTAATCTAACTCTATGTGGGTTACCCTGACAGCCCCTTTGTGTGTCGGCCCCCACTAGAGCCACTCTCTCTAGACACTCTAGCACAAGAATATCCAACTCACAGGATTGTATCAACAAGGAAAACTAAACCAACAATGGCTCATTCGCGAGGCACAACCCTCTCGCCCAAAATCACATGTATGACATTCACAAACGATACGATCCAAGTATACATCAATACCACATCCGAAGCCAAAACATAAGGACAACATCAAAATACAAGATCGAACACAAATAACAATATCCCCGCCTCTGGAAGTCCTAAACACAACTTAGACTCCTGTAACTGAATAAGTTAACTCTAGGGTTTCTACAAGAGCTAAACCCAAATTAAAGAAAATCAAATTAAATAAAATGCATAATCTCTAGAAACAATACATAATCAATACCCTAAAACTCATTTAAATAAACAACAATATTCCCCAAATAAATAAATCAACTACTCGAAAACACTCAGTGAACTAACACATAATTTATTTCTAATTTTTACAATTACACTAATATAATCCTAGTTTATACTTTTTTTTAAACATTACAACATACGAAAATATAAGTATATATGCTTACAAAATAGATATTAAAAAAAAATTCACTATATAAAAATAAATAAATTTAATTAAATAATTCATATAACAATATATATATATATATAATTAATATTCATATATATAAATATATTAAATAAACTATAATTATTTAATAAAATAGCATTTAAATCATTTTATAAAAAAAACCATATATTAAAATTTATAAAACAAATTTTAAATAATAAAAAAAAACCAAACGAATTTAATTTTAAAAGGCCGAATGAAAAGCCATCGCCTCTGTGGTACCCAAGACATCCCCTGTGGTACCACAACCACAGGACTGGGCCTCACACTTCACACGCGACCAACATGCCTGCTGTGCGCAGCCTGTGACGGCTGCGTACAGATCACAGGTCGTGGGGGTACGGCCTCTCACCCCCACCCCCAAATAAATTCATTTATTAAAATTTTTATAACTTTTATAAATTTTATTTTATTTTATAAGATTTTTCTTTTATAATTTCCATCGCCCAGTTCGGGCACGGAAACAGAGAAACATATGAACATAATTTTCACAGTATAATACATTTGTTTGTATAGAAAGACCTAACTATATAATATATATATATATATATATTTATATATATATATATAAATATAAATAAATAAATAAAATCAATGCATATACAGATATATACGAACAAGTGATTCAGCAGAGAATTGTTTTTCTCAAACAGATTTAAGAAGAAATTAGACTTATAAATTTCAATTCATAGTAATAATAATTTTCTTTTTTTTCAACACAATTATTTCAACAACTACATTTTATAATGAAGAACTTCAGAGGATTTTTGCTATAGTTTTCCTCTCAAAAAACTACGGTTTTCAAATCATAATCGATAGATTTTTTTTTTCTACTAATACAGATCTTACATGCAAACTCAACCTTCAATCTAACACGATTTTTATTTCAAACAATAATTTTCCCTACTAAGTTAAAGAATTTCAGAACAGATTAACTAATGTTTTCAACAGAAAATCAAGGGTTTTATTCGAATATAATTTCAAACCACAGAATTTCTTTCTATAAATTTTTCAATACATGCATCAACAAGTATTATTCAAAGCACAATAAAATAATAAATAGCAAAGGAAGAACCTGGAGTCCTTCGTCTGAAGAAGAATCCCCTTCTGAAAACTCCTTTCCAATTCCTCCTGCAGCTCCTCCTCGGCTCTATCTATCCTCCAAACAATTATTTTCTCCCAAGTTTCCCACAAACAAAATTCTTTTATTTTTATTTTTTATTTTTTTTTATATCTCTTTTCCCAGATCCAAAACAACAGAATAGAAGTTCTGTGTGTGTGCATAATCCTTTTTTTTCCAAAAAAAAATAATAAATCAAAATAAAACTCCATAAAGCTCATCTGCTTTCTTTTCACAAAAAGCCCCCTTCCTATTGGTCCTTTTCAGCTTTTAAAAGCACAAATTTATCTACAGTTTGTAATTAAAATAATTTATTTAAACAAGCTATTATCTATGCAAGATTTTGCTAATTTAATATTTAGAAAAAAAGATATTATTTAATTATCTTTAACAATATTTATTTAATTTAATTATTGTCAACATTATTAATTAAAAATAATTATTTACTCTTTTAAATAAATTGAATCACTTTTTAATTTATAATATATTTAAATTTAATATTCAACTAACACACAATTAAATCAAACAACTAAACAACTTTAATCCAATATCATATAAAATAAGGTTAATTAAATAAACATGAACTATAAATCAACTGAATACCTCAACAAAACAAACTACACAAACAACTAGAACGAAAACCACAGTCATAACATGACTCACAACAGACGACGGACTTGGGACGGGGACGCTTCCAAACCTACTCCCTTTTTCAACATTTTTACCCGTTGGGCTAATTTATTGCTCGCCCTGTCCTGCCGAAACAGGTGGAATCGAGACTTAATCCTTCAATCCTGCATCCAAATAAACGTCAAGTAGCACATGTATATATAATCAACATCCTATCGTAAGAAGGAATTGCAGTGTAGCAGGGCACTCGTAAACGAGTGATGCTACACTGTCCTCTCACCTAATCTATTCTAACAATTACCATATCAATAACAAACTAACATTTCTAACCAAATTGATCATAAGATAACATTATACTTAACTACTGCATCATAACTAATTACTAAACCATTGCATTATAAAATAATACTGAATTCAAATCACATGATCACCATAGGATTATCACATCGACATATAAAACATTCGAGAGAAAGCATTGCATAGTAAAATAATCCAAACTCTACATACAGAGTATCATAAATCATAATAATAATATCAATTGTAGCAATCCACTAAACTACACAACCACACACACACCAAATCGATGAATCAATCACCATCACAATTCAGTATCACACTAACATATAAAAGAAAACAATAGTAGTAAATAGTATCAGAAACATGGGGGTATTACATCTCCAGATGTTGAGCTTGTGGGATTCAGTTCTTCTCCTACTTTATTCTTTCTGTTGTTATGTAATTTATACCCCTCTTTGTATCGAGGTGGAATTTGTAAATGCAATCCTTATAATATGGATGTACCTCATTAGGGGAATGAGTGTTGTAATCTTATTTTACATTGTACTATTGGAAACACATGGAATGCTTATATCTCCGATTTAATTTTATATTGTATGGAATGTATGAACAATTATCTGTTATGTAATATGATGCAATGGTTTTATTTAATGTTCATGTATGGATTAAAGTAAACTCAGTCACGTAGCCTTAGGGATTGTCTACAATAAATAGTAAACCAAATTGTAAATGTACTTAAACAAAAACAAAAAATAGTGCGTTTGGCTAGTAGACTGCAACTTTCCCTAGGGTTGCGTGGCGGGGCATTACAATTGACTTGTAAAGGTAATCCCACATTGAGTAATTCTATTGAAAAATTATTTTTTCAATGCACATCAAAGATATTCAAACTATTCAAATCATTTGCAACCATCTAATCTTGTCTTTTTTCTCAAGGATCAATTATCTAAATTTAAACTCATTAAATGGGTAGTTGCATGCTCTGGCTTGTGCAAGATGAAAATAATGGCAAAAAAGATGGATTTTAGTTGTGCCATTAATATTTTTTCTTCCAAAAAAGTTATAATCCTATCACTTAATTTATTCATTTAGTATCCTGAGCATCCAACAAGAAGAATTTGCAGCATTCAAAGAGAATTTCACAATAGATAGGGTTTTTGAAAGTAAAAATAACAAGTATATATGTGACGAAGAAGGTCACTATATTTATTTTCATAGGGTTGTCAATTGTGCTAAATTGAGTATTAGAATTGAAATTAGGTCAGGCTACATAATTCCACCTTGAATTGCTTTAAAATTACCCTAGTTGTTGCCTAAAATCTTCAAGAAACCCTAGAACTTGTTGTTGAAAACCCTTTTTTTTGAATTGAACCAAAAACATGAGTCCACCAAGAATCCAACCCTCCTCTTCTTCCCCTAAAAGATCATTAGATGAAGAATAAATTGAAAAATTAATAGGCTCGTCTTCAAAGAAACTCAAGGTCCATGGTCTTGGTGTTGAGGGTGGTTTAGTAGATAATGCATATGAATGTAGACATGTAGAGCTTCCTATCTCTGGTTGGGAGTTGTTTTGTCATTTGTGTGGAAAGAGGAATTCAAAGGTCCCAATTTCCAATGTGTGGACATGTGACTTGGGAAAATTGGTGTTGCTCAATTTCTTCATAGATGTGGGTTTACTCAGGGAAATGGTAGTAACTTATGATTAAAACATAAGGGAAATTAGGGTTACAACTGGTGGTATTCTGATTAAAATTGACAAGGTTTCTATTTCTAAGGTGTTCGAATTGAGCCTAGTTGAATGTAAAGAAATTGAATTTGACACTTTCAAACAAAATTATCAACAAGAAAAAAGCAGTTTTAGAGCTTTTTGGCTGCCTAAACACAAAACCTATAGTTTTGATAGAAAATCTATTAGCATTCCTCCTAATGAAGTATAACCCTTCAAATTGGATAATTTTGAAGATTATTTCATTAAAAAATATTATGCTTTATGCCAAGTCTTGGGGAGTGATAAGTAGGAGAGGATTCTAGTTCACTTCATGTACATGGTAGTTGATAGTGAAAATCTCTTGGTAAATGATGAATTTGACTATGTAACTTTTTTGGCTAATGTTATTCACAAACAGTTGTTGGATGCCAAAAAGCGAAGAAAAATGGTTACATTCAGATGGTACTCTCTGTTGTGCCATATGTTCTTGTATGTTGGAAAAGGGGAATGTAATCCTATATTACAGATCCATGATGATGATGGTCAAGGAAATTCTATCCTGGTTTAATGTTGGACACATGTATGGGATAGAGATTGTGAAGACGAAAATTTTATCATTTTCAAAATCATTTTGAAAGAAAAGTGCTAGCACTCTTGGGAGTCCCAGAGGTCAGTTTGTAGAAGGAGATCTTATATTTCTTAAGGGCAATGGAAAGGAGGCCTGAGTTGGGGGATACAACATAATTGTGGATATTTCTACTTCCATTTATATTGCACAATGATAATGGTATATGGATGCCATGTTGGACCCCACATCTTGCCAAGATATGTGCCTTTTAGAATTACTTTGTTAGAGATTATATGGAAATTAAGTGAGACTAAAATGTTTCACTTGGGTGGACAAAAAAAGGTTCATTCTTCCCTTATTTAACAATTTTTGTTGACTTCAACATGAATAAAGAAGGGTTTGATAAGTTATACCCTATTTTGAAGAAGTATAAAATGGCTCAAGAACATACAAGAAATTTTGACCTTGGGGGATTCATTCATCAGTTGAGAGTAAGTATTAGGTCACAATGTTTTAACATACTTTAGCCAAGATGTCATTAGGAACTGTGAAGATGACAAAGAGGTGAATGAAATTAAATTCAAATGGGTAGATTTTAGAAAAGTTGAGGTAGAAAAGAGTAAGAAAATTGAGAATTATTAGGGAGCCTATGTAGAGATAACCAACCCAATTACAAGGATCCAAATAATTTTGTAGAACATTGATAAAATAGTTGGGAAGGATCCTGCCATTGAAGAAAGGCCCTCATATTAGCCACCTACACTTGATCCATATGTTTATGCTTTTAAGAGAAGATCAAAAGGGAATGAAATAAGGGAGAAAACTCAACAATCTACCCCTCATTTAGTAGCACACCATAACCATGACACACACCCCCTTCATCACTTGATGTAGTTATCCTTGACAAACCTACTCCCCAAGCACAACCTCCAAAAGAAGAATTGAGCAACCATATTTGGTTGACTAGCACATTGGTCTTGAAGAGGATGATGACATTGAGGTCACCAATAAGAAGGTTAGTAGAGAGATAATCTTCCCCCAAATGAATTAGGAAGTAAGGGTGACACAAAATAGGTTGGGTGAAAAAATCATAAGGGGAAGGGATACCACAAATGACATTAGATATGTGGCTTGACAAAGGTTCATGGAGGACAATGAGTTTGTAAAATCTCAAGAATTTTTAGAATTTATTTTAAGGGCTAGAAGATATGAGTATGTTGCAAGATTGGAGAAATAAAAGTCCAAAGTTTCAAGAGAGCTATATGAGGAGGTCTCCAATAAATTACTTGCAGAGATGAAGATTAATGTCAAGAACATTGTCGTAGAAGAGGGAAGAAAAATGGTAAGAGATAGTGGAATTTTGTTGCTTCTTGAATGGGCTATAACTTCTTCTATTGTATTAGATACAAGAAAAAGGTAGGATCAAGAGCTTTTCTCATCTAAATTTCAAGATGTACCTATGCTATCAATATTAGTGTTCAACCCTAAGTGGGAAACCCTTGTTTTATTGGCCCTTTCTCCTAATACAAATAAGCCTCTTGTTGCTAAGGCATCTCAAGATTTAAAAGGTGGCCTAATTATTAAAGACTATACGAAACTTCTATTGTTGAGGTTGAAAAATTGGCTATTGACACTACCAAAATTATTAAAGCTACTATAGAGGCCCTCCAGGCCAAATATGATAAGTTATTGTAAGATCACCTAGCACATACTTAAGAATATAACAAACTAAAAGTAACGGAAATCCAAATGCAACAGGAAACAACATCTCCCCCATTAGGTGAATTAGTGGTAAGTTCTAGTGCATTGGTACAAAGCTCTTCTTCAACTCCACCACAGGGTAAGTGTAAAAAGATGGGGGGCCAAAAAGGGGGCTTAAGTGGCCACTTTTTTCTAAAATCAGGAAATAATGACCTTGGATGTGAAATTGAGGATAGTTACACTCAAAATTTTGAGATGCAACAAAAAAGAAGGATCGTAGTTCTCCAAGTCTACTTTCTAAACTACTAATTTATTTTGATGGTTGAGATTAAGGGGTTGAAAAGAGCGACCCACAAAAATTGGTTTTTTTTGTCAAAAAAACATAACATAGAAACTTTTGTGGGAATGTAGCACAATGAACTTTTTTCAGTATTTTTAAAATCATTTCGATGAGAAATTAGCTAACAATATGTAGTTGATGCATGATTTTTCTAATAATTTTTAATGAATATTTGATTATTTACTAATTTTCAAAGTGGATACTTTCTAAAAAAATAGAATTTTGGCCGTGCTATCCCTACAAATTTTGGATACTAATTGAATTTTTTTCTATTTTTAAATTTGTAGAATGGAGTCTAGTTTCTAAAAATGTAATTTATTTGAAATTTTGATGAATGATTAATTTATAACAAAAAAACACCAAACATTGCTTTTTACCAAAAAAGAGACACACAATTTTTTTTTTTTATAGATCAAAGGCTTAACATTATCAAAAAGTGAAAAAAATTACATCATTGGATAGCTAAGAGAGAGCCTAACATTACCCAGGTGTTCGATTTGTTTTACATTGAAACACATGCAATCTTGGCGATGAGCACAAACTCGATGATGTGAAATATTGTAGAATTTGCAAAAACACGTCTCTAGTCATTGGGAAAGCCCTCCAAGCATTTGGGTTGGTATTCCAAGTAAAATACCAAGTCTAAGTCTTGGGGATTCCCAAAGAAAGATATAACACGAGTGTGTTATAATGCACTCATGTTATATCCTAGTTTTGACATGGTTTTTTGCATTTGTGCGGAACATGTCTAGCAAGACATAACACGCTCATGCTATTTCTTGCTTTATGTTACTCTATTGAATGTATGTTTATATATTTGTAAGTTTGTATGTACATGTATGCTTGTGGGTATGTGCAGGATCATGATGGGCCAAAAAATGACGATATGATGGGTATTTGTAGGGTATGTGGCTGACGACTTTTTTTTAACCCAAAATTAATGAAACAAAAAGGGTTTTTAAAGGAGATTTTCAGCTTTCCACCAATATAAATTATGCTTTACTTTGAATTTAATAAATAATTATTATTCATTTTCTATTTGAATTATGACTAAAGTCGATTGATAGGATGATTGAAAAAAATCTATATCTTTCAAAGCAGTATCACATTTTTGAATCTGAAACATCGTCACATTCTATGCTTTGTATACTAGAGGATTAAAAAG
>VDFB02075321.1:8047059-8086391 GCA_007258455.2 Sequoia sempervirens
CTAGATGTATGTAAACCACGGATGAAACATTAGTCACTTTGAAAGGCTGCATGGATTATACCGAGAATCACAAGTTTTCTTCATGTCATCCAACATTTTGATTCAAAATTTATGACCATTGTACCACATAGCCTTGTGGTGTTTCACCTGCAATATGTCAAACATGTAAAAATTATTGCAATATCGTCAGTTGATAAACATATTTATTCTTAGCCAAATGTATGCAAAGAAAATAATCTCAACATATATACATCAATATACTTGAAAATAATTAAATAATATGAGTGATTAATATATTTATACATACACTGTTTATCTCTTAAACCATATGAGTAAATCAATTTCCCTTTGTGTAACATTGGAATCTCCATTACAATGAGCTTCTTTAACCAATGAAGCCACACCTTCCCATGTTAATGCGTGACCAAATTGTTGACATCGTTCAATCCACACTGTCATCCAATCAAGATTGTTGGCAATGTACAAATGTAGTGCATCCCACTCTCGACCAATTGTACCAAAAAAAAAAAAATTCACAAATGACGTATAATTAGTTAAATACCACAATATACGACCTTAATTTATAATTGATGTATATTGAAGATTAAAAATTAAATAAGTACAATATACATAAAAACCATATGTAAAATGCATTCCAATTAATTTCCATGACCATCTTATAATTACCTCTCACTTTCCTCAATCTACCTTTCCCCAACAGGTACTCCCCTTCGAATTTGTTAATGGAGTTGGGATCCCAAATGCGATCTAAATGGATCTTTGCTGCAAACTTAGGAAGATATTCACTAATGTACACCGTAATGCGGTGACTATACCATATATCCCTCCACCATAGAACCCTGGATGCTCTGTCCTAGCAAAGCCAAAATTTCAAGTGCCTCTCAACCATCCACATTGACCTTGTGTGTACAGGTCCACACAATTCAATCTCCTCAACTTGGTGTATGAAGTAATGTTCTTGTGCATTGAAAAATGTTGAAGGTAGACACTTTTGCATTTCACACATTAGACGAGGAATTTTTCTCTTCCAATAATTTATATCTTCTTTATGGATTTTTTTAGATGATAGCCATCTACAAGTGATTCAAGGTGAAAATATATTAACGATATTTAACAAAATATCTGATTATAAGTACATAACAAGTAAAACAAATGGAAATTATAAGATGTATGCTTGAATTGAGAAATGCTGCTACTTACCTCATGTATTTTCCAAGATCATATATAACTTGCTTGACATTGTTGTCAAAGTTGTTTGGGAGAGATAGAGGTAGAACGTACTGCAACAATTATAAAATGATCTTTTCATTATTTTTCCAAAATTAGTACACACAATACACTGAAAAGTACATGCATTATACAAGTGTATAATATACTAGAATAATTACCTTAATGCAGGGATGCCAATCATGCGTTTTCATCCCTGACCCAAATTCACCTTTCTTTGTTATTATATTGTTTATGTTCGCAGCAAATCCTGTGGGAAATTGAATTTTTTGTATGACTTCTTTTATAGCATTGCTTTGATGCTCTGTTAATAACCAAAGAAGGGAACTTATATTAATTTGGTCTCCATCACTATTTAATTGAATGAAATTTTTCATTGCATGATTGGCTTCCTAAATTTCACTACAAATTTTGATAATTTTTTCTTTGTCATTCCTTCCATCCAACATTTTCCATAATGTTTATGTTATATTCTTTTTGATATGCATTGTATCAAACAAATGCACAATTTGTAGCTGCTCATAGTAGGGCAACCTACTAAATTTTCTGGGATAACTTTTCAATCCCTCTGGAAGTAGACCATTAATGCCTTGATGACCTTCATGAAGCATATAAGTTAAATAAATTAACAACGACAATCATTGTCAATTAAAACATGAGTAAACACAACACAATATAAAAATATAAATTCAAAACATATCATATATGATAGATAAAAAATTTGATCTGATGTAAAACCTTGACAATTAATTCTATTATATTCCAACTTCCATAGGCGAGGTGACATTCTTCATGGTTTTGATGTAGTCCTCTTTCCCATTGAAAAGATGTTTTTCAGTAGTTCGATACTTATGATTTCTATGGAGGAAGTGCCTATACTCATCAAACACCTGCTTTTCTAAACTTGTTGAATGATGATATTTCATCTTTGGACCACAAATTGGACATGCAAATTTTCCCTTTGTTTGAAGACCTGGAAGATGATATATAATTGGATTAAATATGTCAATTTTTATAATTATATATAATGAATAGATTATTTTAAAAACATCATGATATCTACTTCATCAAATTAAATATTGTTAAAGTGCATTCGAACGTTATAACATACAAAAAAATGTGTTAGCTAGGGGTATCATGAATTTCCATACAAGCATTGCATGGAATTGAAATTATCTTTCCTATTGGTCCTGAGATCGCCATACATAGTGACGCCATTCCATAACTTTAGTAACTCGTCGATAAGAGGCTCGATATATACATTCATATCTTTAACTTGGTACTTACCTAGTTGAATGAACATAAACATTACATAATTATTATAACCATTTTACTGCAATATATATAAATTAATGTATAGGACTATTGAATGAAAAAATAATAAGTCATTATGCAACAAATAAGACAAATGAGATGCTACTATGTTAAAGAAAATCGATGTAAACAAATACCTAGAACAATCATTGACAACATTATGTGCCCTCTTTATTGACACATCCATGGAGGAATGTTATTGTTGATAACAAAAAATAGGCCACACTGAGTAAATAGATCTCAGCTCTCTAAATGGATTGACACCGTCCGCTCCCAATGAAAGCCTGAGATTACGAGGTTCTTCTTTAAAGTGTGGCCATTTTTACTCCATGTCCCTAAATGAACAGGGTCGAGAAGAATGTCATCCTCCACTTCTATTTTGTATGAGTAATCCATCAATTGTACTAAACTTTTCGCACCTAAATAATCATTGCATCATTGGAGACCAATGGGAATATAATAAAAAACCTTGCGAGACACCTTTTTGTTACTTGATCTGTTCGATATCTACTGATATGACATTCTGGGCATTCTGTTGCAAATTTCTGTTGTTTATGATATATAATATGATCATTGGGACATGCATCTATTGCTTGATACTCCATTCCGATATCTTTCATAATGGAACATAAATCTCAGTATGAGCGAGGTAAAATATTTGATGGTGGTAACAAAAATTCACCAATCAATCTACAACAAAAAATAATTTGTTCATATAAAGAATATTAATGCATTTCCATATTTCATCCCTTTATTTACTAGTATTGATGAACCTTTAACAATAATTAAAATAGATGAAAAAAGATGACATATGACATGCAACATCCTTGAGATTGCTATGTTTGGTAACCATTCCTAACTAAGTTCTTAGCAACAATATATGAAAGAGAAAGAGAGTTGTTTGAGCCCTTCACCAAAAAGGGCTCAAATACATGCCTTATCAAGAAATACGAGAATTAAATCATAGAACATCATAAAATGTCTCTTGATCATCATGATCAGCTCTACCACTAAATGTGTCATGGATCAATGTATTTGTACCATCATCTTCAATTGTGTTTTCTAGTGCATGATCATCTTCTTCCATAGGATCATTAACTTCATCTTCGATATTCACAGCTCCATGTTCATCTGCTTGAAAAACCACATTCTTTAGGCTATGATAATCCATATCCATGCCTAGGGCGCACCACCTTTATAATAATGATAGACACAAATAAACCATGATCATGATCAAATGATTATATATATATATATAATGTTAAAACAATATAAACATTTACAAATTCAATCAATATAAACACATATAATGAACAACTTACCAATGGATGATAATCATGTTCCCCTTCAACGTGACCATGTTGCCTACAATGTTTCTCATTTGTTGTGATTAAAAGTCATGTCATCTTTAAGCCCATACAATTGTGCAAGGACAATAACATTCCCATCACCCTTTCTTTTCGATCTAGCCCACAATCTATCAAGTGTCTCTTCATTTTGTTGGACTAATATTATAGGCATGGAGGATTTTTCTTTACCAAAGCTTGACAAGGTTAGATCTTCAAAACTATATCAAACTCCTCAATAATTTTTATTCATAGAAAGGAATCAACATAATCTAATAATTACGTGTTTTACACCAAAACATTTTGGCATGCAACCACCTACTTAAAGAATATGAGTAAAGGAAGTTATTTAAAAGCACTTTAAAATGCTAATTCGGAAACTTATTAAGTCGAGTTTTACCTATGATTTCAACCAGATTCAAGACTCCTAAAATTGAATATTGGCAATCCTGAAATTCCTACAACAATGGAGGTGGCAGGCTAGTAAGGCAAGTGACCCATTCTAGAACAACAAGTCGGAATGTGTTAATGTCAATACAGATTTATCCTTTTAGTTAAAGATGCAATGTGTCACTTCTTATGACGAGCTTATCCCTAGGGCCCTCAACATTGAGAGAGCCCTAATAAAAAACAATAGAAGCATTGGTAAGAGCGTGATTAGAGTACAAACCCTAGGCCTCCGTAGAAACATAAATAATAACTATAGTGGATTAGTGAGGTTTTAATACTAGAAAGATTGGGACATTGTAGGTAATAACAAAATCTTGCAATCTAAATATTGTAGCCAATAACAAGCACACTATGTAGCTTAGTGACATTTGTAAATGTAATCTACGATAAGAAGAATGATAGTCAAAAATAGGCTGAGCAGTGACAAGATAATAAAGCTCAAACCTTGCATAGTAAAGTGGAGATTTTAACAGTGAGTTTCCTTACCCCCTTGCTGACCTTAAGGGTGTTTCAAATGCTTTTGGTAGTGTTAGACAAGACAAATGCAATTAGGGAATGACTGTCCAAATGAAGTAATAGTGGTAATCATAGGCTCAATGTTTCTTGTTAGCTATTAATGTTGTATAATGGAGGTAGTTGATTGCATGTTTGAGCAGTGTTTTGAGACTCACCAAAGATGGGAGAATAGTGAATAATACCTTGTGGAATGTAAAGTAGTGTCAATAAGGTTGAAGGATCTTAAGAACTACAATACCATGAAATAATGAGTCCCCTATAGTAAGTAGGCAGTCTATAGGGCATAGTTTGATTTTATAGAAGGATGCTCATGAAAGGAATCTTCAAGTGATAGTGAGTGAGTTGTTTGAAGTTGCAGCTAAGTGCAATACCAGTCTTAAAGAGAGTTAGCAAAGCTGATGAATTTTTATGTAGAAGAAAATGAATGCGTGCAACAAACAATTCACAATGTTATCTTCCATAATGCCTTGAGATTTTGAGACAAAAATATCATTGTATCTTCATATTGATAGAAGTGGTGACAACAATAATGGTCAATCACTAGCAACCATGATTTTAAAACATGCTATTGTGCTTATGGAGGCAACATTTTAAGCAAGGCGGTGAGTGGTGGTTTGGAACAATGGCAGGTATGAAGGACTTGCTTTATATGCATACTATGCAGTCTAGCTTAAGACAGCGTTCTTAGAAGAGATTGAAGGTGGATTATGGAACTCAAGGGTTACCATGAAAGGATTAAAGCAAAGACTGAGATCTATTTAAAAGCCACGGTCATGAAGATATTAAAGATGTCACATGCAAAAACCTAGTAGCTGGAGTAATGAATACAGTGCCAAAGAGGATAGTGTGTGGGGCAGATTTAGGAGATCTCCACATTATCTAATTACAGGGAAATACATCATTTATTTATTTTTTTAATTAAAAGAAATCATTCTAAACCCTATATAGGATACATTGATACTTCAAAAGCCTCTGAAAGGAATTTGATATTATGCAAATATATGTCAAGTAACATTCATAAGGTTTAGAAAATCTTGATCACTCTCTAGAATAGCCCATTAAACATGGGTTGTACTTGAATGTACTACATAATTGATATAACACAACCACTCTACATATCAACTAGAGTTATAGGCTCTTTATTGCAGCAAGAGGTAATCACTCTTCGATCATGCTATAATTACATCCTAACCTGTTAAACTTGAAACAACCTGAATGCACCCAATGATGATTGACACCTCCATTATACAACTTGAATTAACTACATTATATGAGTGCCTCCATTTCTATCACAACATAGCCACATTAAACTTGGGTCACACATGAATGCATCCTATATTTTTTATAGCACAACTGTGCCACATGACCAATATAGTTATGTATCACATAATTATAGTCACAAGAATCTGTTCCTCGGTTGTGATCTTATGGTGATTCCACACAACAAAATTTGGACATGAAATTCTCAAAACCCTTAACCTCTAAAAATGAAATTGATGAGATGTTGCTTTAAAATATGATTTTCAAACTGAACTACAAATCTAACTTCACAAGTAGATTGCCAAAAGAGACAATGACTACCCTCAACTTTGTGATATCTTCTTGAATTTTTTCTGATTTTTCCCAAGAAAATCGTCCTTAGTTCTCCACAAACTATCTCAAGTAGAGCAAAACACTGTCGCAATAAATCAAGTGTGAACTCACTTTTCTTTATGTCGGCCACAATTTGATTTTTTTTAATTTTTCATGTTTGTCAAAAATTCAACGAAAATGATAGCTGACATTTTGACGAACCCCAGGTTTGTCAAAATTTTGATGAACGTCGGAGATAAACTTTCAAAAAATTGGAAATTACACATCAAATTTTACAAGCACCTGACGAACATCGAATTTTACATATTTCGTCAGACAGTTTCATCAGATTTTGCAGTCAAATGTATTAGTGTGGATTCAGTTCCTGTGAAGCACATAAAATAGATTCTGGACCTTCTATCCAATTCACACTTTTTCTCTTCTCTGCTCTTTTCTTTTACAACAACCCTTCTGCTACACAAGCAAAAATTCACTCAACAGATCCGGTGATATACGCTCATAAAAATGCTCTAAAATTTTTCACACACACACTTTGTTACAACATCATGTACAGTTCCAAAAATGAATTACTGATCTCATATATATATCCACTAGCAAAGATTTTAATCACTTAAGTCAGCTACAACAAAACATGAAATATTCTCCAACAGTCAGCTCAATTCACCAATTAAAATTAATGCCCACTCACATTAGTTGGATAGAATACAACCGGGACCCAAATCAAAATTCCCAACACAAGAAATATTAAAACAACTACTCCCTATAAATCCGTGACACACTATATACACCAGGTCAACCATAATGAGAAAATAAACAATAAATCATTCTATCGAATCTCTTAACTCATACACTGATTGTTACATCACAATATTTACCAATAAGGTAACATACAAGCTTAGAAATCTTTCCTAGGGGTCCACAACACAAAATGGTGATCGAGTGAAGCATACAGATTGACTAGCTGACCGGATACCCTGTTCTTCATACTTTCTACTGGTAACAAACTGCCTTCTACAATTTTTGCTAGTGTAAGTACATCCTGATCTATGGACTGAGATAATGACTTTAGTTTCCATCAAAGACAACACTAGAAGTGACAAACGATATCCCAAATCCATATGCCAACAATCTCTACCTTTGGAATTGATGGCAACACTTAGTGAAAAATGACTAAGTGTCGAAACCAAAACTCAAAACTTCAAAACTCATAAAAACATTGCTCCCCCTTTATATGTCAAGACATTTTTCATTGCATTCTCTCCCCCTTTTACATCAATTAAATTTTTTTTTCTGCTCTCTTTCCTACTGCACTCTCTCCCCTTTTGTTGATGCAAAAATTGATCAAAATTTGAAGAATTGCAACTGCCACTCAAATCAGAAGATTATTTTATACTCATCTTTCATCTCTGAAAGAAATTCTTCCAACCATCTACTGCAATCCCAATCATTATTATCAAACTATTGTTTTCTAATGTCCTATTGATAACCTAAACAAGGGATTTAGGAATGGTAATGGCTTCTTCCACCTTTTATCCTTTCTTCAGAACTTCAATCATTTGCTCCATTCTACCTTCAGTTTGATTGTTCACTTTCTAGAAAGTATCCATAAGAGTGTTTCTAGAAAAGTGAACCTTTGTATGCTTAACTTGTAACTCATGAATTTTCTTCTTAACTACTCCATCTTGGTCATAAAACATATTGTAATCCTGACCAATTTTGATAAACTCATTCTTAATTTTCTCCAACTTTTCCTTGTATTTTCCAACCACATGAGGCCATCTAAGACAATAATTGTAGATCTTATTTGCTGAGTCAATGTATTGTATTAACACATTCATTTTCTTTTTCAGTTTGGTGAGAGATAGCCTAAACTTCTCCTGCAGATGTAATATTATTTCTTCTTCTTTCCTATCCAGAGGCACAAAGTCCATAGCTTCCCTGATCCATTCAATCAATTCTTCTAGAATTACATTCTGCAAACTCTCCAATTTAATGTTATTTCCCACAAAGTATCTTCCTAGAGTGTCCTCAATGAAGTCTTGTTCATATGATGGTCCATTTAACCATATGTTAGCAATCTTTTGCATTCCATCTTCTTGAACAATCTGTAATATTTTTGCTTTGAATAAAGCAGCTTCTTCATCACTTTCTTCTATTATTATCACATCTGGTTCAATTGGTTTTGGTTCATCTCTTGGTGTGTATTCATCAAAAACTTCATCAATTATATCCACAACCATCTACTTTTTACCTTTTCCCTCAACTTTTGTTGACTTATGTGTCAGAGGAGTGTCATCAGCTAACTCTCTTTCCCTTTTCTACTTTTTCTCCGCCTTACCAGAAGAAGATCCAACTTCAACTACTTTTACCGGGAGTGGAACACAACCTACTTCAAACTTTCCTAACAAATTTCTAAATAATTTTTCATAAACTTGTTCACCATTTTCAAGAGTGTTGAAATGCTCAAAGATTTTCTTACAAACTGGTATATTTTCCTTCCATACCACATTATCATTTTGAGGTAAGCAATTCAGAAAATACATCATAATGGATATAACTAGGGTACCAAACCTAAAAGAGTAATCTATATCCTTCGTCAATTGCACATTTTCCACCAATTAATCCTTTAGCAATCCACACAGATCAAAGTCTTCGTCTTCCATTATCATTTTGGGCGTAATGTAGATTGTGCATGCAGAGGTTGCTCCTTCCCTATTTCTAAAGAAAATTTTGTATGAAATTCCATATGCAAGGTACCTTGCCAATGGATCTTTGATTGTTGTAATTACCAGAGCCCTCTGATCTCCTTTTACATCGGTTAGGGCTTCGACTTCAATGTTCTGAATTGACTTCTTTTTTGAGACATCTCCAATATTGCATAACCCTATCATATTTTTTATTACATCCTTTGAAATTTGATAGGGTTTATCCAGAGTAAGGATATCATCATCCAATCTATTCAATATAAATTAAACCACTTCCGCATTGGAAAAATAAGGAAACTTATTCCAGATGTACAAATTCTTATGTTTCACACCTTCAAGCCACTTTAATTCACCAGATGGAAACAAATGTCTTATATCCCTGACCTTCTGACTACTATATTCATCCAAAGTTCCTATCCCTTTGATTTACTTCATTTTTCCTTCTGTACCAAACAAGGTTTTTCTTTCAAGCATAAAATTAGGAATTCAACAAGCGATTAGAAATACCTGGTGAATTCATTGCCAAATTTTCTTGACTCCTTCAAAATTTCACTGCAAAATCTCTCCTTCTGATCTTCTTTGATGCAAGGTGATAAATGAGGTTTTCAAATGCCCTTTTATAACTTTGTACACCTAACCCTTTTTCTCGCATTAAATAATTTTTCCTAGGAGTTTCGGTAACTCTGTTTTCACACATAGTAAGAAAAATTCATCTGTGGACCTTCTACATTTCATACTCCTGCAAAAGTGATCACTGATGTATTTGCTAACTTTTATCAAAACTATTGACAATTTCCTACATTTTGGTGCCAGCTATCGATAGGGGATCAAATTATTTTTCTTGAAAAACTCCCCATAGGCCAAAGTCCCGAGCTCAATTGCTAGATGAATTATCAAAGGGAGATTCTAGTACAGTCTTATTACCTTCATAAGATCCACTCTTCTTTACCCACGTTTTCTTCATCTGATCTCTTATCTCTTCCATGAATGCTTTTCCTTTTCCTTTTTCGTCTTTCTATAACTTTCTTCCTCTATATACCAGACCTCTTCTATCCATGTTTCTTTTCCCACCGAATCTTGCAATATGACCAAATCTATTGGAATAGTAATACACTATATTTCTTTGTCTAGACCATTCATTCCACTGATTTCCTCTTGATCTACATTAATTAGCAACATGCCCAAATTTTCCACAGGTGTAGCATTTAACATTCCTTGCACTAACAGACATACTTCTGCATTCTAATGACTTATGACCAAACCTATTACAACTATAGCACTGACCGGGAAATGATGGACTGCTTGAATTTGTCTTAATTCTACACTAAGAAGCCACATTTCCAAATTTATTACAAATGAAGCAGTAACCATTAAAATTTTGTGCATTGGTTTTCCTTACTAGATATCTTCTACCTTTGTTCTTTTGAGTTTTCTTTTCAGAGTCCTTTTGTTCAGATCCGAAGTTCTCATCTTTCACATAGCAAAGACCTCACTTATCATTTGCATCCTTTTGTCCTTTAGTCATCTCATCAAGCTTAGCAGAATTGATCCTAAACTTCTCCTTAAACTCATTTACAGTAGCAAGCTCATCTCTGAGAATAACTATCTATCTCTCAAGCTCTTGTTCATTGTTTCTGGATTGTTGCATTTCAATCTCCAACTGAATGAAGGCACTATTAATTTTGCTGCATTCTTTAGATTTTTCTTTCAAGGAATGACCCAGATTCTCCTCATTCTTCTTTCTTTCTCCAATCTCTTTAGTTAACTTCATTGCCATAGATTCCATCTCAAGCTTGAAAGTAGCATTATTTCTAGCATGTTTTTCACATTCTTTAGTTATCTCTTTTAGAGTCTGATTCAAGTGAACATCTTCCAACTTTTTATTTTCTTTCTGCTTCAGTTGATCACAAATTTCCTTCCTCTTTTCTCTTGACTCGTTGATTTTATCCTTTAGTGATTGAATGAATTTCTCAGCATCCACATGATTTTCTCTTAATTCCATGACTTCTTCTTTAGACTGATCAAGATCATCAAGTGCCACCATAAGATTTTGTTAAAGACCACTAGAGTCCATTGTAATCCAAGATCCACCTCAAGCTGTTAAACTTATGAAGAGGAACCTGCTCTGATACCAATTGTTGGACTCAGGGAACACTAAGAAGGGGGGGTGAATTAGTGTTCAACAATTTTGACTTTCAATTTAGATCTTAAATCATTTTTAGCACATGAACAAAAACAAAGATGCAAGCATATAAACAAGATGATCAAGACACTATAATGTACCAATATTTTTACGTGGAAACCTTGTTAGGGGAAAAACTATGGTGGAGGTTAGTCCACAATATTATACCCTGTTAAAAGTATACAAAAGAGGGAATGCACTTCCATTCAAGCACACCACCTAGAGCTCACTGCTCAAAATAAGAAAGGCTCATTGCCTTACAAAATGTTTGTGATTACAACAAAAATGAACTGAGAAGATAACATCTACAAATGCATGGATTTAGTTCCAGTGAAGCACATAAAATAGATTTTAGACCTTCTCTCCAATTCACACTTTTTCTCTACTCTGCTATGTTCTGCTACAACAACCCTTCCGTGCATAAGAAAAAATTCACTCAAAAGATGATCTAATATATGCTCATACAACTACTCTAAAATTTTGTACACACACACCTTTTTACAACATCATGTACACTTCCAAAAATGAATTACCGATCTCATATATATATCTGCTAATAAAGATTTTAATCACTTAAGTCAGCTTCAACAAAACATGAAATATTCTCCAACAGTCGGCTCAATTCACCAATTAAAATTAATGCCCACCCACACAAGTTAGCTATAATATAGCTGGGACCCAAATAAAAATTCCCAACACAAAAAATATTAAAACAACTACTCCTTATACATCCGCAACACACTATATACACCAGGTCGGCCATAATGATAAAATAAACAATAAATCATTCTACCGAATCTCTTAATTCATACACCAATTGCTACAACATCACAAGATTTACCAATAAGGTAACATACAAGCTTAGAAAGCTTTCCTAGGGGTCCACAATACAAAATGGTGATCTGGTGAAGCATACAGATCTACTAGCTGACTGGATACCTTGTTCTTGTTGGATCTTAGTTGTGTTCATGGTTTGTCCTTGACGACAAAATCACTTATTTGGGTTTCATGATTTGACTACTTCAGATTTGGTCTCTTAGGATCTTTATGCTCTCCATATTCTATTTTCAAATATCTTGACATGATACATATTTAATTGCTCTTGGCTATTGCAGATGGATAATCATTATGATTCAGGTTCAGGTTCATGTTGATTCTCATGAGAATTTTGGTTCAGATTTATGAATGTAATTTATCTTTAGATGGTTATGGTTACTAGCAGTGTTGATAAGTATTTATATAGATTATTTAGATGATGCTCATTGTGACAGGGGCCTGTATTATCTTTTGTGATAAACGGTATTGCTATCTTGACAGGTCATTAAGGTTGATTATTGGTTCAAATTATTCAAGTATATTATTTCAATTATCAGGTTAATCATGGCATCATTAACAAGATTCATCTGAATATGTCTTTTATTGAAATTCATGTCTTGATCTCATAATCAGCTTCTAAAAGTGATCTTTGGTTATCATGGTGTTATTTGCATCTGACTTTGTACAAGTCACCTCTTTGGCTCAAAGGTAATTTTTATGGAAATTTTATAATGTTGTTTTGGGCATCATTTTTGGCTATCTTGCTTTGGTAAATGACTTTGATTAAAGTCATATTTGATTCAAGCTAAATGATTATTTTCCTTAAAAGTCATTTGAAAATGACATGGCTTCGACCTTTTGGTAATTATTGCTCAATAGTATTATAGTGGTCGACATTGTTGAAAAGTCTTCAAGTTAGCATGATATTTTGATGGAAGTATTGGGTCGACACCTCTTTTAGCATTTTATTCTATGTTATCATTAAGTCGGCATTGTTTGAAGGAATTTTACTCATATTTTGGTCTATTTTAATAATCTCTATGACCTGATAGCTTCATTGCAAAATCTTGAGGTAATAATGTGGTCGACATCCTTGGACAGTGAACTCAACAATCTTTTGAGTTGTTCATTATTATGTTTTCTGATTTATTGTGGACTTCAAATCACATTACATTTTAGCAAAGTCATCGATTGAATGAGAATGAAAATAGGGAAAAACGTGGTTAATGATTTTCATTTGGTTGGGTATGAAACCCTAGCCTCACCGCCGCCATGAAGGATTGTTTCATTGAATTCTTTGCTGCTCTCCTTACTCTAGCTGGTTGTAACGACTGTGATAGAATGCAAAAATAGTATGGATGCTATGTTTGTTGTGCCTCACTGGCTGGAAGCTTGAAAATGGTTGAAGGAAATTGTGGGAGCTGCAATTCTGACTGGTAGTTATGTGTTTTTCTTACTGCTAATCAGCTATCACTTCCAGCATTCAATTTTCATGGCAGTTATTTTCATTTTGTTCACAGGTGGAAATAGAAAAAAGAAAATAAAAGAGATAAGTGGGTTATGAAGTAAAAGATGCTTTGTTTCCATCTGTCATATATTATTTTTTAAATCTGCTCGATAAGGGTATTTGTGAATCTTGCATTACAACTATCAGAGTATTTTTTGTACCTCAAAATCTTTGTTGAAGGCTCTTAAAAGCAAATTATTCATTTTGCTTTGAGGGTTTATGAATTTCAGTTGATGGGCAGTCATGAATCTTAAAAGATCTTTCAGTTTCATTACTGACCCATTTCATTCATTACAAAAATGATGGTTATCTACATAATGGTTTTGAAAATAGATTCATATGGCTATCTGTTTCAAATGAAGGAAATGATATTACTTGTTCATATTTCACTTCTTTCAAATCTGGGTTTTGAAAGATTTTTGCAGTTTGAAAAGGGAGAATTACTTTGATTTATACTTTCCAGAGTTTGAAACAGCCTTCTATATAGGCGTTACACAAGATTATTCTCCATCTGCTGATCATTATTCTATTGGGTCATTTTTCTAAAATTAGGATGGAGGTTTCAGATTCCTTTGAAAAATGAAATCTATGAAGATTTTTTTTGTTGGAAGACCTATATTTGAAAATATATATACACAGTTTTTTATCATTGTGAAAAGAGAAGAAAGGTGATTCTATGATATTATAACTTACTGTTGTATCAAAACTGAAATTGTGAAAAAGCTTTGTTATAAAAGTTTGAAAACATGATGCAAAGTAATATGATAAAAAACCTTGTTTATTTAATATTTTAAGGATTCATGTTGAATCTTTAGGGTATTAGATAGAGAGGTATGAGTGAGCTTATCTAAGAAACAAAGAGATCCTCTGTGTTATTGTAATTCTGAAATTTGAGTAAGGGGTTGGTGCTCCTTGAGATTGGTGTCTCTAAATGATGGGTTGGTGCTCAGAAATGAGCCTGTAAGGCATTGTTAATAGTGGTTTTTGAAGATTAATCTAGTAAGGCATTTTAGGAGTGGTTTTTCTACCCCAGTAGGGTTTTCCACTCGGAAAATCCTGTCTTATGGTCTCTTTGTTTTGATGTCATAATGCTTCTTGATTGTGATGATTTTGTGAGTGATAGTTTTTATCAGTCTGAACATTATTGAATGTTGGTTCCTTCATCTCTACAAATATTTATTTTAAAATTTTTTGCACAAGTCATTGTTGAAGAGTCTAATTCAAAAGGAAGCATAAAAGTACTCATTTGATTCATAGCTCAAGAATTGTTATAATTTTCTAAAGGTGTTTGTTTTCTCAATACCTTTCTTGTGTCATTTTGTTGTAGTTTCTTATGAAGCTGCATTCAAATCAGTTGTTTAAGAAGTGACTCAATAATGTTCACCTTCATTTGGACAGTATTATGAGTTGCACCTGCACTGTCATCATGCTTTGATTGTTAATCAATGTCAGTCACAATTGTTTTGGCAAATGCAAGATATCTCACTCAAATAATATTTGCATAAGTTGTGTAATGGAATGATTTAATGTTGTCATATCTTTATTTACCCCTTTTCATGAATGCTCTCAAGGTGATTACTTTTCTTTGTTGTCATTTAAAAGGAAATGAGATTTAAAAGTCATTGTCGAAGTTGAAAAAGGTTCAGAAACTGATTCACCCCCCTCTTAGTGTCAGTCGATAACTCCAACAGTTCTTCATACTTTATTCTAGTAACAGACTGCCTTCTACAATTTCTGCCAGTGTAAGTAGATCCTAATCTGTGGACTGAGATAATGACTTCAGTTGCCATCAATGACAACACTAGAAGCCACAATCTCCCAAAGCCATATGCCAACAAATGTGCCCTAGAAAAATAGCCCCTTGTCATTTTCATGTCCTTTTAGGTCCTTTTTCATGGTGTTTGATCTATTTTTCTCTAATTTGATGTTGCAACATGGCTTGAACATGCTTATTTAGGTACTAAAATTCAAAGAACGATTTCTTGTGAAGGTCTTGTGAAGTGTTGTAATACATTTCTACACTCTTCTAGACTCTATTAATTACAATTCACCTAAAAAATCACCTTTTTATTCATTATTAAGTCCTATTTTGAAATGTTGTAAAGTCTTGTAATAATCTTTCATACTTTTCTAGGCACATCTTCACTATTTATCCCTTTTTCATGCTTTATTTTTCCCCTTTATGCTCTCATATGCTTAATTAAGTGTATTTTTTAGTATTATCCTGATAAACAACATTAAATACAACATATTTCCTAACACATATTTTTAGGTCCTACGTGGGACCCATTCGCCATGGGTGGCAAATGAGTCCCCCTTGGCCCCAAATTCAAAATATTTTAAATTTCCTTTCAGGATTTTATTCATAAACACTTGATGTCGGCCTGTGAGGAGGTATGAACAGGTAACTAAGGCACATATGTGTATAAATAAGTGATTTTCACCTCATTTCAATCCACATTCACCAAGTTCACATATTCACCTATTCACTCAAGCATTCAAGCATTTTACAACATCTTTTCAAGCACTATTCAAGCACTTTGAAGTAGCCATTCACATTACTTCAGACTTGCATCATCAAGGGTTTGGTAAGTTGAGAGAATTTTTATATTGTTAGTTTATCATTCATTTGCATTTCATTATTTTATCAAGGGTTTGATTACCAAAAGTGGGGTTTGACCAAGGAAAACCCCTATTCACTAACCCTCAACCATTTTTCCCCTATTGCATGTTTGTTTGCAGACCTAGGTATGCAAATTTGAGAAGCTTTTTGGTGTTGAAGATCAGTTTACAAGTCAACTAGGTGCTTCAAGTCAACTCAAGTATATTTCAAGCTTGGAGAAGGTTTTCTGTCCATTTTCTGTAGAATTGACTTCGGCAACCCTACAAGCAGTGATTTCTACATCTGGTGTTGTAGAGTTCTCTCTTGATTTTTCAGAAATTTGGGAGAGGACTGATTCACCACCTATGGCGAATGAATCCCACCTTAGGACTGAAAATATGAATTTTGTCAAATTTTGGATCCCGAAAGACAAAAACTTGCTTCCAAAAATTTTTCACCAAGAGGAGGACTAATTCGCTACCTTGGGAAAATGATTCTCACTGTGAAAAATCAGTGATTTCAGCCAGCATCCACAAAATTTCAGATTCATCATACTTCACCCATGTGCACTCAGATTCATCCCTTTTCTTTTTGTTCTGCATATTTTCTTCATTTAGTTCATTGTTGCATTACACAATGTGTTTTCAAACATACCTTAAATTTCACTTTTGCATTCATTTATATTCATTTAAATTAGTCAATTCAATTTAATTAATTTCATTTAGGTTAGAAAACATCACACATTGCATAATTTGAATGAACCATTAGCATTTTTTCTCCTATCTCTCTCCTTTCAGGTGAAAAACCCTAGAAGAGCAAGAGTTGTCCATAGGAGCCAAAAATCAACAGTTCACTATCAAATTCCAATCATTGGTATCTTGTGAGATGACATTGAAATTAAGAGAAGAGTTCATTTTTTATGCCATATTGTATAAAGGATGATTTTTAATACCACTAGTGTCGAGGTGTTTAGTTAAGAATAATTTAGGAGTATGTTTTGTGAGATTGTTGATGTTGAGTGAAGGTTTGGCGGTTTCTATTACAGGACAACAACCAATACCATGAGTCATTTGTTGTGTGATAGGGTCTATAGGGTTTAATATACCTTGTTCATTAGCACCACAGCCTTTTCCATTATATCCAAGTTGTTTCATAAGCTCATAACCTTTTCCATAAAGCTTTTTCATGGCTTTTGAATTGGGTGGTTGTTCATCATTGTGTTTATCAAAGCTTGTTGTGTAGTTTGTGTCTTTGTCTAAAGTGGTGGAGGTGGATGCTTTAGAAAGGTCATCCAAAATTTGTGTGTAAATTATTGTTGTATCTTTGGCTTTATTTGAATCTTTGTGTATGATCTTGTATTCATCCATGAAGTCATGTTTGAAATCCAAGAAACTCCAATCATTAGCAAATAGTTTTGTGTGTTGTGCAAGTTTTTGTTTGTTGTCATGTTGGTGTATAGATTCTACCGGTTTAGTTGATGTTGGTGTGTTGAAGGAATTTTCTTTGTTTTTCTCAAGTTGTAAGACACTATTAGGTTCAAGATCAATGTCAATTATGTGGACTATTTTGTTGTAGATATATTTCATTTTTCAATGAAGAGTGGAAGGAACACCTTTCATGGCATGAATCCACTATCTACCTAAGATAAGATTGCATGAAAATTCATAAGACATAACATGGATTGGTTTATTCAAGGTGACCACTCCAACGGTAAGAGGCATAATGATTACCCCTAGCGTTTTCTTTTCAACATTGTCAAATCCATTAATAGAGAGAGAATTAAGTCGAATGGTTGATTGATCAATGCCAAGCCTATTCAAAAGGCTCACACTACACACATTAAGAGAAAAACAAGTATCTACAAGAGTTATCTTTATCCCTTTTGTTTTTTAGTGCACTATGATCATGAAAGATTCTTTTTGTTTTTGTACATCCAAAGAAGGGAGTTCACTTGGTGAAAAACAATGTCACCATTTTGGCCTTGAATCATTACTGCAATATCAGTTGGTGGTACATTAGAAGGGACAAGAACTTGTTGTAAGGTTGTTTGGATCATGTTGTGATAGTGAGGGGAGGCTTGAATAAGGTCCCACAATGATATCTTAGAAGGAGTATTCTTAAGTTGCTTCACAATGATATCATACTCCTTGCGACCTTGTAACAAGGGGTTAGGTGGAATAGGATTAGGTAATGGTAAGGGTGTTGGTGTGGGTTGTTGTGGTTGTGGATTATTTTGAGTGTTATATGTATGAGCAACGGTATTGTGGTTCAATTGCTACAAAACATTATTTTGAGGAGGGTAAAGGATAAGTTCAAGTTTATGGTGAGTTTGTTGTTTTTGTGAAGGTGGGTAGAGAATTAGAGGGTTGTTAGCATGTCCCATGGGGAATGTGTGAGGTCCATTGATCAAGAGGGATCTAATGGACACTTGTGCATTTATAACCTTAGCGGTCTTGGCTTGATGTAGCTCTAATAAAGGGAAATCCAGAGTCGCCATTTTATCTAAGAAAGACACATTATTATTGTTTCCTGTTTCTAGCACAATGATATTCTCCCTAGAAGGAGAGTTTTTAGGAGAACAAAAAGCCACATGTTCTTGAAAAATAAGGCTTGGTTCTTCTAAAATGACTTCATAGCCAATAGGGGAATGATCAATGATGGGATTATCAAGAGGGGAATGATTAGGAGAATGTGTTAGTTGAATGTCCATTGTCTTTAAGGTCTCATTCTCTTGTGCCATGTTATCTAACCTACTAGGAAAGCTTGTAATATGTTCATCCAAGTTTGAGGTTTGTAAAGTAGCTTCATCACAATTGGGGGAGGCATCAAGTTGAGGACCAATATGGTTGTCAAAAAGATTATCCAAAATGTGAGGAGCATTAGGGAAGGGAGGATCAAGGATTTCGTGATTTGTAATAGGGATGTATTGTAACACTAACCTATCCTCTTTACATTGAGGGGGGATATTAGGAGATGGAAAAGTGTAATGGTCATGGTTATGAAGACTAGGTAAGGTGATGTTTAATAATTTTTCTATGATCTCATGTTCTTGTTGTCTAACATATTCCAAAGGAGAATGAGGAGATGGACAATCAAGACCCTCAAGACTTGTAACTTCCTTCACCAAGATACCTTCATTACTAATAGGAGAGGTATCGGGGGAAGAACAAGTAGCATTGTGATGATTTTCTACACTACCATTTTCACCAATGGGAAATGTAAGATTAAGGATTTTACCAAGGGTTTGATCATGTTTCTTAAAGTCCTCATTGTTGTAATCAAAATTGAACTCATAAGAGGGAATGTTGTATTGATGCAATCCATTTTTAACCAAATCAAAACCACATCTTTTCAAAGAAAACATGCTATGATGTAAAAGGAAAGAAAGTAAAATGCAATGAATTAAAAGGATATGCAATTTTCAGTTTTTAAGCAAGCTAATTTTTTGTTTATACAATGCAACAATTGGAAAAGGACATGAAAAATGCAAATGTAAAATGAAGCAATTAATGAAATGAGCTATTTTAAGTGAGATCTAGTGAAATGAATGTTACAAAAACTTAGCTAACTAATATAGGTAAGTAAAGGCACCAAAAAAAATCTTAAAAATAGGGTCTTTAGTTCTGTAAAGGGTAGTTTCAGGGGTGAAAAGGGACTAATTCTCCCAAGCTGGCGAATGAGTCCTAGTATGGACTTGTTTTGGAATTTTCATTTTTTTTTTGAGGGATTGTGATAATTGTTGAGTGCTATGATGTAGACCTAAGTGAAAAATGCAGAATTTCAAAAAATTGAAATGAATTTAGATGCCAACAATGTAACCTAAATGCACTTTTTATGAATGTAAAATCTAGCAAGCAAATGAATTCATGTAAACCCTAATGTAAGATAAATGAAAGCTAGATGTATGATGAAGGAATCTAAATCAAACAAGAAAGTATTCAAAAAATTAGGTTCACCAAAATGTAACATATATTTTTGGCACCCTAATCCTTTCTAGCATTTCTAGGGTTTTTCACCTAAAAGGAGAAAGAAGGGCCAAAATGGACAATGTTACACTCAAATTCAATCTAATATGGGTGGAATGTGGATGTAATATACCTATATGCAATGTTTGAATGCAAGAAACTAATAATATTGATTGATTAATGAATGGAAACTAAAAAAAACAACTTGTTTGAAAACGCATTGTTTAATGCAAAAACACCTAGAAATGAATGCAAATTGCAATGAAACTTGATAAAATTGAAAGTGTGCACTTGGATTATGGATGGAAAATGGAAATGGATTTTGGAATGCTATTGATGGTTATTTTCAGGACTGGTGGGAATCATTCACCATTCTGGGAGAATCAGTCCCAATTCTGAAAAACTGTGCTAGAACCTATTTCAGACAAAAGGGTATCTAAAAATGCAGAAAACCAAAAACTAACCTGGAAGTGGGACTCATTCACCACTGATGGTGAATGAGTCCAATTTTGAATTTCTAAATATTCAAAGGTGGAATCCAGAGCTTTCGGTCTGCACTTTGATTCTCTACAGGTGTCTGCTTCAGAAACTCTAATTTCTGAACCTAAAAGTGGGTTTTTGTTGATATTTTGACTTGTTGAATGAAGAGAAGGTTTAAAAAACTTCACAATACAATCCTCAATGATTTTCAAGCTTTCAAGAGACCTAAATCTACAAACACACAAGACAAGAGAGAAATTTTGAATGTTAGGGCATGGGGGTTTGCCTTGGTCAAACCCCTTTTAGGTAAACAAACCAAAATGATGAATGAATGGAATGAAACATGAAATAGTGGAGTTGATTTCCTTCCCATGATGCTTGATCTTGAAAGTATACAATAAAACATGAAGAATATGCCCTTGAATGTCTAAAAATGGTATCTTAATGACTTGCAATGCAAAAACCCTAACTTTCTTAACTTGAGATGGAATATTGGTGGATGAATAATGAAGAATTAATGTGATTTATGGTTTAGAGAGGTTATTTTATAGGAAATTCACCTTATTAGCTCAAAAATTGGATCCCTAAGGTCGACATGTGAAAATAATAAACTTAAATTTCACTTTTTCCCGCTCAAAGGTCAAAAATGGGCCAAATGGGACTCATTCTCCACCTATGGTGAATGGGTCCCATGTGGATGGGACTGATTCACCATGGATGGTGAATGGGTCCCACAGGGGCCATTTTGACAGCTGGGATGCTAGGAGATAAGGAAATAAGGTTTAAATTGCAACTTTGTTAGGTATTTTATCAAAGATTTCCTTGGGATGCACAATATGGGTTAATAGGGGCCTATTAATGATGATGTGAAAGTCAATTAGGGCTTGGGACACAAAATTCAATGTGAACGTGTGATTAAATACACTTTACAACACTAAAATAATTTGCACATAGCCTTGGAAGCCACAAGAACCAATCTGAATGTGTAAGACACATTAAAACACTAGATTAACATTGAATTTAAATCACAAGTCTTCTAGATTGATGTAATAATGCAATAAATACATTTTATAATGTTGAATTAGGGGAAAATGGATTCATTAATTCTAGAGAAGCATGAAATTCCTTTACAAGACTTTACAACACCTTTACAAGACATCATTAAATGCATTTAAAAGGGTCCAAGACCTAGTGTGGATGCATAAAATGCCTCACAACACCAAATCAAGGCCTCATTAAGTCCAATTTATCATGAATTCTTCCCATGTCAAGCAAGAGGTACTTTTTTTTACGACACATGATCTTGAATTTTTTGCAATAATATTCATAAATGTTCCCTTGATTTCCCTTCATTAATCTTAGAATCTTAAACTATCTCTACTTTCATAAATTTCTTCCTTCATCGTAAAATTGCTTTCTAATTGCTCAAAATGGGATGAAAACATGCTTTTATATGCATTTTAATTAATCCTTTTTGGTAGGGGCCGACCGGGGTCATTTTCAAATCATAAAGCCCACCAATTAAAATTTCAAACAACCAAAAATTTTCCTCAAAGACAATGATGCCATTGAATGTCGTAAAGTGTCCAAAAATTGCATGTGTCAAAGACCTAATTTTTAGCCCAGATTTATAGGGATGATGCATAGTTAAATATAGTTTATTAATCTGGTCACAAAATAGGGTGTCAAGGTAGTGTGAAATTATCAAGAGCGATAATTTTCAATGCTACAATCACAAGCTACAATTTATCTCTTTTTATTTTTGAATTGTCAAAGTTATTTATTCTATAACATGTAAGCCTCTTTAAGTAGTAGCCTGGATTACATGCTAGAAATTATGTTTTATTTGTTTGTATTTGAAATAATATGATATGTTTACAGTTTATTAAGTGGATTGTGTAGGATAGTGTAGTGTAGGAAAAAAATCCCCTTTTCACACTTAATTTGGGAAATAATAAATAAATAAATAAGCTTAACTATTCCTTAATTTATTGTTGTAATATGTTTTACATATTCACATTAAATTTTAGGGCCCTTTTAAATAAAATGGACTTAATTGTACCTTATTTTTGGTGTTGTAAGGTGTACTTTTACACTTTCACATTAATCTAGGGCTTTATTAATTAATTTAGGTTAATTTTCCTTATTTGGCCCTTTAATTCAAATCCAAGCCTAATTAAATGTATTTTTTGAGGGATAAAACTAAACATTCATCAATTCAATAATATAATGTTTAATATTGAGAAATATGTATCTTAGGTAAGTGACCTAGGACCCATTCGCCATAGGGAAAAGGGGTCCTCACTTAGACCTAGACCCCCTTTTAAAATATGTTTTTGGTGGTGTTTTAATGATTTTAAATCCACAATTCAATGTTCGCTTGTGATATTTGAATTTAAGGAATTAATCTTAATATATGTATAAATACAAGGTTATTTCACTTAGTTTCACCTAGAAATTTTGAAGAGAGCATCCTTATAGAAAATTTTATGATATCAAGAGCAATTCAAGAGAATTTTCAAGGCATTCAAGAGTAGATTTGTAGAAGATTATTGCAAAAATCAAGATTCCTATCATCATGTCAAAATAATATTGCATCATGCATGTTTTTTGAGCTAATATGGTGATGTAGTGTTCAATATCTATTCAAGTATTCAAAGAAATTGTTTCAAGACAAGTTTCATGATCAAGATCCACATCCATTGAAGCCAATTCATGAAAGTTGTAAATCTACAACCCAAGGTTCAAACAAAGGTTTGGTGAGTAGTAACATAGTTTTTTTTCATTCATTAGTCCTTCTTTCATGTTTAATTTCATTACAAGGTTTAATTAGAAAAATGGGTTTTGACCAAGGCAAACCCCCATTCACCTAATAGACAACATTTTTCTCTCTTTGATGTGTGTTTGCAGATTTTAGGTGAAAGATCCTTTGAAGAGAAAAATTGAAGAAAGTTGCAAAGTTGTCAAAGTTTCAAGAAAAGTTGTCACATCATGGAAACTCTTCTAAAAAAATTATTTTTGGTTGTCTGACAGTGAGAATTAGGAATATGAGAGTGCAGACACAATAAAAGAGAACCTAGAAATAGATTTCTGAGAACCCTAGCCAGGACCCCTTTGCCATAAGGTGAATGAGTCCCTAGTGAGCTTCAAAAGGTGACTTTTGGTGAAAGGTACACATCATTTTCCCCTTTCTAGATCTGCCCTTTGAATGTTATTTCTGTCAGATTTGATTATTGTCCATTTATATTTTGTAGCTTGCATTTTGGAGTTTGTTTAATGATTTTAATCTTTCTCCCCAAAGTACAATTTAGCTCATACCCTTGTCCTTGCATAGAGAGGAATTTTTTTGTTTCATTCCTTGATTTGACTCACCTTTTGGTTGTTAGTCATCTCATAGTTTGGATCTCATTTCCTTGAATGAAATTGGAGAAATAGGGTCTTTTTTATCAAATAATTATGGTGAACCTGCCATATTTAGGACACCATTTTTCACCTTTTCATTTTGGTGAAACCGAGTTTGATCATTTTATTTTCTGATTTTGGAGTCCTCTTTCACCATAGATTTAGATCTTACATTCATTTGCATTTCTTTGTTGAATTGAATCTCATTGAGGGTGTCTAGTTTTTATATTAACTTTTTATTGCATTTAGGGTTTTAGGATTACATTTTTTATCTCGTGAAATCTAAAAAATACAAAAAAATAAGTCACTTTGCATCTCATTTACATAGCATTACATCATATTCATTTTCATTTGAAAATTGAAAAAAAATTCATATCAAATTAGGTTTTCTAGGTTGTCATTTTGTCACATTTTTCATTTGCATTCAACATTCAATTCATAGAAAAATAAACTATAACTTTTTGTATTAGATCAAAATCTGAAAACTACAGAAATTAACTTAGAAATTTGTAAAAAATTGTTTAAAAATCCTAACCTAGGACCCATTGTCCCTAGGGAAAATGAGTCCTTGATCAAGGCCACATTCTAATTTTCTGGGCATTAAAACATTCATTTCTGCATTTATGTTTCTTGTTTTCAGATTTTTGTTTCTCTTTGTAGCATTTATGTTTCTTCATTTTGGTCATATTTTCTTAATTTGATAAAATTAGTGCATTGTTTGATTTCAAAATTGTATCTACAAGACATAATTTTTAGGTTTATGCATAGTGTAATAAAAAAAATATCTTGTTTAGAATTTGAAATTTTCATTTACAAATTGCATTCTAGGCCATTGCATTGCATTTTACCCTCTTTCCATTTTGGGTTGACATTGAGTTTTTGTATCTTGTATGAGCTTTAAAACTTGGTTTTCTACTAGCAATACTATTATGAGACATAGTTTGAGACTCATGTCATCCCGCAATACACCATTCACCGTGGATCTTGGGTTTTCTAACTCTCTTTCTTATAGTGCTGATAATCAACCCTCTATGGATCATATCCTGAATACCTCATTTCCAATGACTTCCTTACCTACAACCAATGTGCATGATGTTGTTAACAATACCATCCCTACCATGACTATTTGTGCTCAAGATTTGGTGTATACTCAAAGCTAAGGAGGAAATTTCATTCCTCCTTCCACAGTACCCATCTCTATTCCTACAAACACTAGTACTCATGTTACTACAACCATTCAACCTACTAGCAATGTCAACACATTCTTAGGTATTTCCATGGGGAATCCTTCTAACTTTGTGAATTCAAATCTCATATCTCCTCAATCATCTCCCCTTACAAACCTGCAATTCACTTGACCTCTGAATGTACATACACCAATCCACCTTATTCCCCTCCATCCTAAAATACCAACAATGATCGTATCATTAGCACACTTTTTCAAAACATGTCAGCCGTTCAACAACAAATCACCATCCTAAATAAAAAAACAATGTCCAACCTTCACAATACATAAAAACCAACTTGTTATCCCTAGATATATTAAGAACACAAATGCCACAAGGTATAGAAGTTCCTAGACTTGAGAAATATGGTGGGAAAGGAGATGATGTTAGCCATGTTTTTGCTAACACAACCCTATCTAGTGATTTCATTTTTGAAGAAAAAATCTTGTCTAAGCTATTTCCTAGATCCTTGAAACATACTACTTTAGAGTGGTTGTTATCCTTATCGAATAACTCAATTTTTTCATTCAATGAAATTATTAATATCTTTTACAACCACTTCCAAATTTGTATGGGTTCCAAGATTCCTTTAGCTGACTTGATGAAATGTAGACAAAAGGATGATGAGAAAGTCATTGATTTCATAAAACAATATCAAATGCTTTATTCACAAATAAACATTAAGATTCTTGATACTGACCTTCAAAGAATGTTTATTTCCAATTTACAAGACAAAATTGAAACAAAGCTTGAGATTTTGATATTTCCCTCCTTTACATAGTTATGCATAGCCATTCATGATTATCAAAATTTGGTTAGTAGTTGTGATGTGAAAAATCCACCTGGTTGTCCTAAAATGTCTGAATTTTCACCTCAAAATAGTTACCAACCTTTCAAGAAACATAATAGGGGCTTTTTATAAATTAATTCCCCTCAACCAAATCAACAAGCTAATAACTAAGTGGTGCTATAAAGATGAAAAATCATTTTTTCCTTTAGGGATAGGAATAGAAAATTTACTCATCTACCGACACCTTTCATAATATCACGCTACAACTCTTGAACACGAGTATGATTTCCTTACCTCCCGTTAGAGCTCTTGATCCTAAACCATTACCCTCAAACTATAGATAAAATGCTTATTGCCATTTACAGCAACAAAATGGACACTATACGGAACATTGTAAGCATCTTAAACATCTTGTGCAAGACCTCATTGATTCTAATCGACTTCAAATTGGAGGTTTGAATGATCAAGGTAATAAGTCTATAGCTCCTCCCAACCAAAAACTTACAATTCTTTACCAATCCCATGCTGAAACACACTATTTCATTTTTCAAAGATAGTGAAACAAATAATGATGTGATGAATATTCACATGGATGATGAATACACAAAAGATGACAATGAGGATGAAATGGTTGAAGTAGTGGCATTTGTTGAAGATAAAATTTGTAAAGGCCAACAAAAAAAGTCCATTGATATTGCTTCACCATAGAAAAATGGACCTCTTACTTAAAATGGGAATAATTCATAATAAATTGACTTAATGAGGTCTTAATCTAGTGTTGTGAGGTGTTTTTCACATCCACACTAGGTCTTGGACCCTTTAAAATGTATTTATTGATATCTTGTGAAGGTGTTGTGAAGTGTTGTAAAACATTTCTACACTTTTCTAGACTCTATTCATTAGAATCACCTAAAAATCACCTTTTTATTCATCATCAAGTCTTATTTTCAAGTGTTGTAAAGTCTTGTACAAGATTTCACACTTTTCTAGGCATAATTTCACTATTTACACCTTTCTTATGCTTTATTTGACCCCTTTATGCCCTTATAAGGCTTAATTAAGTGTATTTTTGAATGTAAACTTGAAAAATAATATTAAATGTGACTTAATTCTTGACACCCACTTTCAAGTCCAAGGTGGAACCCATTCACCATGGGTGGCGAATGAGTCACTCTTGGCTCCAAATTCAAAATATTTCAAAATTTCTTTCAGGTTTTTATTCAAAATTACTTGATGTCGACCTGTGATGAGGTATCATCAGGTTACTAAGGAACAAATGTGTATCAATAAGTTTTTTTCTCCTCATTTTACATCCCCCATTCACCCATTAATCTATTCTTCATTATTCATCCACCAATCTTCCATCTCAATTTAAGTAAGTTAGGGTTTTAGCATTACAAGCCATTCAAGATCAATTTTCACACTTTCAAGATCAAACATCATGTAAAGGTAATCAACTCCATTATTACATGTTTCATTCTATTCTTTTATCATTTTGGTTTAATTACCTAAAAGGGGTTTGACCAAGGTAAACCCTCATGTCGTAACATTCAACACCTCTCTCTCTCTCTCTCTTGTCTTGTTTGTTTGAAAATTTAGGACTCTTGGAAGCTTGTAAATCATCAAAGATCAAGTTGCAAGGTTGCTCAAGTATTCTTCTGATTCAACAATTCAAAATAGCAAAAACACTCATTTTAAAACTCAGAAATTAGAGTTTCGGAAGCGAACACCAGTAGGAAGTCAAAGTGCAGATCAGAAGCTTCAAATTCCACTTTTGAAAATCCATAAATTCAAAAGTGGACTCATTTTCCATGAGTAGTTAATGAGTCCCACTCCAGGGTCAATTTTGAGTTTTCTACATTTTTAAGTACCCTTTTGTCAGAAACGGGTTTTGGCTCAGTTTTGCAAAACTAGGACTGATTCACCCAAAATGGCAAATGAGTCCCACTAGGCCTGAAAATTAGGATTATAAGCATTCTAGAATCCATTTCTAATATTCATCCACATTCCAGGTGCACAATTTAAGTTTGGTTCAGTTCTGTTAAGCTTTGCATTCATTTCTAGTTCATTGTTGCATTACACAATGTGTTTTCAAAAAAGTCATAATTCTTAGATTTTGCATTCATAATCTCTTAATTTCATAGTTTAGTTGCATTCATATCATTCAAATTAGTCCTAATTACATCACACATAGCATAATTTGAGTGAACTAGCTAGATCTTTTAGCCCTACTTTCTCCTTTTAGGTGAAAAACCCTAGACATGCTAGAAAGGACAAGGGTGCCAAAAATCTATGGTTCAATTGCTTTCTCACACAATTCCATAATCAAACATGCACCTGATGGTCCTCTTTACATAGTTGTAAAAATCAATGACAAGCCTACTAATGGGATATTAATTGATCCCCCTATGTAGAGAACATGATCACTGAAGAATTCCTATTTATGCATGAACTCTATCAAGATACATATGAAAGGCCAAAAGCATGGATCAAAATGCATAATGGTTTTTCTTTCACTATGATTGGCTTAATAAATCTCCCTCTAAAGGTTGGTCCAAAAACATTACATGTCTCATTCACCACCATCCCATTATCGAACCAATTTTGAGTGAAGTGAGGTTATCCATGGATTTGCTCCATAAATGGCGTCTTGTTAGTTGTACATAAATGTTTGAAGTTTCCATTTGGAAATGAAATCTTTACTATGCACCATAGTGGCTTTAATCTTGTGTCTTCCCATGGTAACTTTTCATTGGATTTATTTTTTCTCGAGCCTATTGAACCTATTAGACCCCGCGAAGACTTATTTTTCTTAGAATGCCAAAAGTTTAAGGTAAAGCACATAGTAGAATTATCCCATGGAAATATGACTCAACCTATGATTGAGCCACCTATTTGTGATGAAACCATGATTGAACAAAATCCTTTCCATCTATCCAAGGGCATGCTATGACAAATCCTTCATCTATTTCATATAAGAGACCACAAGACAATCAAAATAACCCTATTGTGCCTCCTTAACTCAAAAAGTTTAAAAATCCAAATAGAAAGTGTTTGAACAACCTCCCATAATTCATTTTGTTCCTCCCCTAAGGGAAGAAAAGAAACCTATGGTTGAAAAACCCACTCCTAAAAAATAGAAAATAGAAAACAAAATGAAAAAAAATTGAAATGTTAGAGAGCATAGGCATAGACATCGTGATATTGCTCCTATGTTACAAACTAAAGAAGAAAAGAGCAGCATAGAAAATAAAAATTTGAACTCACCTAAAGCAATGCATGATGGTTTTATACCTTCATCACAATGTAAACAAGAACCTTACATGGATATTATCATTTGACCTCCTATTGTGATTAATCTAGATGATGATATTGACATTGTAAATATTTATGAACAAGTGCATAATGTGTTGAATTCATTGTTCTCCTCTTCCATTCAAGCTTAAATGACAATTCTACTTTAATAAGAGTGTTGAAATTTTTGTGTGTCCTAGTTTGGCACTTGATGTTGTCCCTTAGGCTATTTATCTTCCTTCCGTATATACTAATCAAGATTGGGATGTGAATGACCTGCTATAGGTTGACTCACATGTGCCTTAATAGTCTTTTCTTTACTTTATTTTTCATGTTTCTTTATATGATTGAATGTGCATAATGTGATTCCCTTTAATGTTTCTTTTGATGTATCTCTCTTTGTGCATTCCTCTATTTGTACCTACATTCTTATATATGTCGTAAACATTTTATCTTTTTCACTTGTCTTGTCCTTTCCTTTTAGGGATGATGCAAGGCATCGAGGAAATTCAGTCTCTTCCATGTTGACTCGAATGCTTTTTTCTTTTTCTTTCTGTGTCATTCTTCCTATTCTATGAGTATTTTGGGAATGATGACATTTCTAAGCCCTATAAAAACATTGTAGCAAAGACATATTGACCCCGAATCTGTAGATCCCTTATGTGTTTTTGGGGGCAAACCCTCCCTCCTTTTTCATGACATAGCCTCACTTTGGAAACATATGACTTGGAATAGGGCTTTCTGAGTAAGCTCTCATGTCTTAGGATTGAACATTTGCTACTTTAACACAATTTCTCATAGCAATAGTGTTAGCAACCACTTTAAAGTTGGGGCATACATCGATAATATCTTTTAACATTTTTCATGTTTCATAGTGTTATTTTATTTATTCTTGTGATGTTTCCTTTTCTTGGTGGTGTCATTGGGTTTGATGTCCTCCAAGAGTGCGATATTTCTTAGCATACAAATTTCCTCTTAGTGGTGATACGACGTGTTGCATTCCCTAAGTTGTGAACCTTTTAATCAGGACTTTTCCTCTATTGGAGACATTAGGCACAATGTTCCCTAGGAAGAAGACCTTACACAAACTAATCAAAGTCGCTTTGAAGAAAAAATTACTAGCATTATTTTTCATAAGTGTTTTGCATAAAACAACTTCCTAGCCTTATGAAGCTTGAACCCTAAATTCAAGGCCACCTAGCATAACACACCTTGCTTGCCTATGCAGCCTTAGCTTGTTCAGAGGTGTTTAGCATAATGCAACTTGTTAAGCCCTATGGAGCTTGAAACCATTAATTCAATGCCACCAAACATAACACACCTTGTTTTCCTATGGAGCCTTGCCTTGTGGCACCTTATTGAAGTTGTTAAGAGGATAGATTTGATATGGAATGGGAGCCTAACATGATTCTCTCATTTTCCACCCCTTTGGGATACTCACCTAGTGGACATCCTGAGGCTCCACTACATCAGAGTGACCATATGACAAAATAAAGAAAAAGGTTTAGATGTGTTCCGTGTTGATTAGACAATATAATCTTGATCTTCTTGGTCTTTGATGTTGTATGATTGTGTATCTTTGTCATTGTTGCATACATAAGTGTCTTGAATGTAATTTAGTGTGAGTTTTTTAAGGAAGCTAAGGTAGAAGACCAAATTCCTACACTAATCTTGAGAGGAGAATAATACAAAAAATTTATAATCTTTAACAATTATAGAAACGTAAACAAAATAAACATAGATATCATGTATAACACAACACAGTGATTTACCTGGGGAAAACACTTTTGGGAGAAAAACCCCATAATCCAAAAGCCGCCCAATATATTATTCAAATCACAAAGATTACAATATACTTGCAGATCAAGCTTCTCATAGGAGTATCACCAACCAGGCATCCAGAGGTAACACAACTACTATCAAACTCTCATAATACATCACAATACACAAATGTAATACAATGCCCTCATAAAATGGGATTTCCTTCAAGGGAAAGTCAAGCCAACAAAATATCGACCGTTAAATATGAAACCTAATGACAAATGGTCCAAATTTACAATAATAAAATATATATAAAATGTGACTTTCAGGGGCATTTCCCTTGAACCCCCATTAGGGTGTGCCGCACCCAGACCTCGAGCCGGTAGATTGAGCCCCCTCAGACCCTCGTAGGGGGACCGTACCACCCCACATTTTTGTATCAATAGTACCTTATGTATTTGCAAGGTTGAGAAATATTTTCCCAATAAATCTCCCACTTGTTGAACACCTTACAAGAGCAATGGGAGGGTGTATAAACATCATCTCTTAATTGCTAGGGGTCGTGAGGCCAATAGTTTCTAAAGACCATTTGAATTTTCTGTGCTCATAGGCTTAGTTAAAGAATTAGCAACATTCGTCGAATTATGTACCTTAAACAACTTCACCTTGCTATCTTTGACCATATCTCTAACAAAATGATATTGTACATCAATGTGCTTAGTCCTTGCATGAAATGTTGGGTTCTTGGCTAGATATATCACACTCTAACTATCACAATAAATTGTAACTGCACCTTGTTTTATTCCAATATCTAAACACAGTCTCTTAAGCCAAATGACTTCTTTACAAGCATGAGTACATGCTATATAATTTTCTTCAGTAGTGAATAAAGCAACCACAACCGGTCGCTTACTCATCCAATTAATTGCACCACCAAATAAAGTAATCACATAAGCACTGGTGGATTTTCTACTATCAATATCACCTACCAAGTATGAATCCAAATAACCATGAATATCAAGGGAAATGTCATCTTCAGTCATATTACTATGATAACATAAGGAATAATTTGAGGTACCACACAAATATTTGAAGAATATTTTATCTGCATCCCAATGAACTTTACCAGGATTAGACATATATCTTGAAAGAACTCCCACTTCTTGGGAAATGTTAGGTCTAGTACAAACCATAGCATACATCAAAATTCCAATTGCACTCTGGTAAGGCACTCTGCTCATGTCTTCCATCTTTGATGGGGATGTTGGACAATCTAAAATAGATAACTTTGTTCCAATTGAAACAAGAACACATAATGGTTTACAATCCTACATATTAAACCTCTATAAAATTGAATTGACATAGTTACTTTTGCCAAGCCATAGCTTTCTATTCACTCCATCTCTTTTAATTTCCATCTGAAGAATGTGTTTAGCTGCACCAAGATCTTTCATTTCATATTTAGTAGCAATTTTAGATTTTAGTTCTAAAATCATACCTTTCCCTCTACCAATAAATAACATATCATCAACATATAATGCAATAAACAAGAAATGATCACCACCAGTTTTATAGTAATCATAATGATCTGATTTAGAACATTCAAATCCCAAACTCAACACATATGTATCAAATTTTTGGTACCACACCCTAGGGATCTATTTCAAGCCATACACAAATTTCTTCAATTTGCATACCAATATAAAATATTTTACCACATAGTGCTTTGGCTATGTCATATAAATGCCCTCCTCCAAGTCACCATGATGGAAAGGAGTTTTCACATCCATTTTTTCAACCTCTAAATCATAAGAAACATCAATAGAAAGAAAAATATAATGGATGTCATTTTTGCAATAGGAGAAAATATCCCACCATAATCAACAACCTCAACTTGAGAGTAACCTTTTGCAACCAACCTTTCTTTGTACTTCTCAATACCTCCATCCGAACCAATATTTTTCTAGAACATCCATTTGCAACCAACAAGTTTTCTTCCTTTAGGAAATGGTAAAAGATCCCATGTATTATTATTTTTCAAAGCTGTCATTTCTTCATCCATAGCAATCTTCCAAGATTTTGCATCATTCGTACCTAATGCCTCTTCTATTAATTTAGGTTCATCCATGTTAGTATTTAAAGAAAAAATACATCTCCAATCATTAGGTTAATAGCTTTTAGGTGGTTTTTTATGCCTTGTAGACTTACAAACAGGATGAGTTGGAGGTTCTTTCTCCTCTTCTAAAGATTCAGAGCTAGATGATCTCTCCTCAGCTTCTTGTCTATCAATGGGCATCAATTCAATTTTCTCAGGTGTAGAAGGAAATTGAATCACATCTTCTTATTTACTTTGTTATGGATGTAATACAACAGAAGAAGGCTTAGTTTCTCTAAAAATAACACTTCTTCTATGTATTACCTTCTATATAATAGGATCCCAAATCTTGTATCCTTTCACACCATAGCTATATCCGATGAAGATACATTTCACATTCTTGTTCTCCAACTTCGATCACTTCTCCTTTGGCACATGTGCATATGCCTCAGAACCAAAAAATCTAAGATTTCATAATGAAGGTTTGTGACTTGATCATGCCTCTATAGGTGTCTTATCAACAAGAGCTAATGAAGGATATCTATTAATCAGGTAACAAGCAATGGAAACAACTTTATCCCATTAGAATAATTATCATTAGTATTACCTAATTAGTTCCATTATTAGGTCATTTTTCTCATTAGAATAATTCTCTGTAGTATACTTGTTTTACTATTTATTTCCACATTTTTGTATTAAACTGTCAAACTATAAAACTTTGGCATTTGGGTTGTAAGTAGACCCTTATTGTTTTTTGTTGTTATTTGACTCGTTATCTATATAGGATGCCAACATGTCCCTCAGACTCTAGCGTGACACACTAAAGTCTAGTTCTTGCATCAAGTCATCCTTAGATAGAGGGTTGTCTTAGTCACATTCTGAGACCCTTATAGTTTTCTCAATTGATTTCAAAAAACACTTGTTTCTCCTTTCTTTATGTTTTGATCAACTTGAGGTAGTTTAGGGTAGTTTTTTCCTTGGGGCTCTCCCATGACCCAAAGCCTTGGGGGTGAGGAATCTCCCTACTCTACATTTTTAGTGAACCCAACGTGAAATTCTTGTTTTCATTTCTTCATGTTAGATATATTTCTCTCATGTCTTGGGTGTGTTGCGGGTTTGTGTGTTATGAAGCTTTATGAGCTCTACGACTTAGTGAACAACATCTAGGCACATTTTTAGGAGATTATGAAATATAGAGATAGATTCTAAGAAGGTCACTATCAGTCCTACCTTTGAGGGAATAATTTCAAGAACAACTACAAGCTTATCCAGCCCTTTTGGAGAAGATATGTATGTTCCTACTACTCAGGTGCTTCTCCTTCCACTTCATATGTGGAGGAAGACAATGCTCTCGAAGTTCCCATACAAAAACTTCTTTCCCTAGAGATAAGACTTGGGGAGTTTGAGAAGTATATACAGAAGGAAAGGACTATGGCTAAAGTTGCACTAAGGTTGTTAATAACTTAAGAGCTATGTTGGACAAGGACCGAATAGGTCTATTATTTCTCTAATGCCTTTCGAATGTTGTAGACACTCATGTCCTATCATACAATCCTAGGTCGGGAATTTCTCGAGACCTTAGCTCTGAGATCATTGAAAAAATGATAGAAGTATTGATTTCTAAGGTGTTGATATGTATGGCTAAGACTAGCCCTTGTGTTGACACCACCTTTGGTCCTTGATCGACCCCCATTATTAAAGTAAATAAGGTACCCTTGGGTTTCAGCTCTGCTAGTCATAACCCTAGAGCCAATGCTTGTCCTAGTGGTGGGGTCTCTACTGGTATGAGGGCTAGTGGCTCTATTGGTTTCAGTGGAGGTTCCACTAGTCATGTTTCATCCTTTGATCCTGTCCTAAATGCTTTATTGCAAAATATGGGTTAGATAAAAAAGCAGTTAGTGAACCTATCTAGTTCTACCTCTCAACCTATTTTCCAACCTTTCTTCCATCACGGTCCTTAATATATTGCTATTAAAAACACTCCCATCCCTCAAGGGATTGAGATTCCAAAATTTGAAATGTATGGTGGTTATGGAGATCCTAAGTTGCACGTTTCAACATTTAATGATATGTGCATTGATTTCTTCCATCATGATGCTTTAATGGCTGAGCTCTTTTCAAGATCCCTTAAGGACACTGCCCTTTAGTGGTACTATTCCTTACCAAATAACTCTCTCTTTTTGTTTGATTAGTTGGTAAACTAGTTCCTAAGGTAGTTCCATGCTAACATCGGATCGAAGATGACCTTTTCAAATATCATCTGATGCAAGCAAGGGGACCATAAAAAGGTAACTAAATTTATTGCTCACTATCAAGCATTATTTTCAGAAATTTATTATCCTTTACTGGATTTAGATATTCAAAAGGCATTCATCGGGAACTTATAGAAATAGTGGAAAGAGAAGTTCACCTTGATGAAGTACCCTTCCTTTGCACACTTATGTACTACACTTCATGAATACCAATAGATGGTTGCACAGTTTGGGGGTTCATCCTCGTGCTCCCATCCTGATACTTAGTCTATAGTGTCAATTTTTGGAAAAAACAAAGCTATTGTGAATGTGGTCTCCATGTCTAAGGACAAGGTCCTAGGGTGCAATAGATATTTCACAAAACTATCAAAGTCTTACAATACTATTTTGAAGAAGTTCTTAAAAGATAAATTTTTAACATTGGTAGAACCCCGACCTCTAACTGCGTTGTATCTTGAGTGGTATGATGAACAACAATTCTATTAATTCAACTAAGTACACAAACATGATATCGAGAGATGTGTGCACTTGCATCATGAGATTCAGGACCACATTGACGACATGACTATCCATCTCAATGGGAAGAAACTAAATTTTATTAAATCATGGCCAAGGATAATAGTGAGTTTTAAATTTACACTGATCCATTTTCCTCTCATTTTGAAAACTTGGTAACACAATCTTCTACATCTTCTGAATTAGTTCCATCTGAGTATGTGAATATGGTTTTGTTCATGTGTATACCTCCTAAAAATGTGAGTGTTATGTTTGTTATGAATTTCATCTCAGATGATGTTCCTCTTAGCAATGATCCTTCCTTGTTATACATCCATACCTAGATTAATGAAAACTTTGTAACTAGCATCTTAGTTGATCCGTCGAGTTAGGTTAATGTGATAATGAAGGAGACTCTATTTATAAAAAAACTTACATAAAGATAGATACAAAGAGTCGAATACTACCCTCTGTACCCATGATGAACTCCTTGTTGCCCGTATGGGCTCTATTTCTTTGTTAGTATTGGTAGGACCTAAGGCTATTGATGTCTCATTCATTTTCATTCCAGAGTCTAACTTGTTCAGAGTTAGGCTGGGAGTGGCTACCATCTGTGAATAGTGTCACCTCTATAGTTCATAAATATTGAAAGTCCCCTCATGAAGGCACTACGCACGTGGTGCATGACACTGGTTATAAATCATTAGTGTCATGTGGGTGCTTCTCACTAGATAACTTCTGGCCTAGCTCAAAAGGACCTCTACCTATTAGGGGAGATTTATTAGACAAAGCTTATATTAATTATAAGATTAGGGTTTCAACATCGAAGGCTAGTTATCTAGTGTCTCCTTACGCTATTTCTATAAAAGCTTTTATGGTAGCGCAACAACAAGCTACCTCTTTGGCCCCATCTAAAGGAAAGGGGAAGCTTTCTCTCACTCTAGAGCCTTCTCCTTCTATATTTATGGTTCTATTTGATTCTACATCTCATCCTACTATGGAATCTTTGGATTTTACTACTATGCTTGTATGGCACATAGTGAAGTCTCAAGCTTTTGAGCTTCCTATGCTACCCACGGTACTATGAACCATTGTCTATGGTAGGGGGGATTCTTCCAATGGGTTTTTTCCTACATCTCAACCTTTATGGCCTACTAGTATTCTATCACCTACCGCTTAGGTAGAGAACGGAAAGAGGCCCACCATCGAGACACCTATGTATGCTTCTCCTATTGTGGTTATTTCTACCCATATGCTTCCTCCTCCTACTCCTACCCAAGAGACCATCCTTCCATTAGAAATAGTTGTGAAGGATACTCATGTGGCTAAGCAACATCCTTTGATCTCTTCTCAGACTATGTGTTTCAGTGCCCACAACCAACATAATTGGCTTTTGTGTGAGCATAAGCACAAGGAAAAGGCTCTAGCTGTGAAAGATGCCCCCTTATACAAGATGGAGGGGGAACTAGTGGTGTTTTTCTCTACATTCTATTTTGTTGCGTTGCTTTCTTCTGATGTTTCTACGTAGATTCCCATCACCTCTATTTTTCCTTTAACTCCTTTGATAGGTCTTGATGATTCTCACCCGAAAAGGGTGCAAGTAGTCATTAATCCCTCCATGGAGCCCCCTCTCTTAATGTCCCTCCTAGACATCCCTCTGTTCTCTTAGCCAATAGACATGTGCAAAATACAATGGTGGTATCTGTTGTGACTTTGTCTTCTACCTACTTAAATTTTTCTTCTTCTATGGGGATCTTACACCCTCTGATGAAGTGCAAGTTGGAGGATGACCTGATTATGAGTGGAGTTCTAAAGAGGGGTTTTCCTTAGATGTTAGTTATGTCTTGGCCTACATCATCCTTGTGACCGAGGTGGCCCCTATTTATTTTAAGTTTGTCACTACACCACTTGATGAGGTTAGAAATGAATCTTAGGCATCTCATTCTTCTTCCAGCTAGTTGACACATGGAACTTCGGTAAAGTGGATGTTCAATTTGGTAGATGATATCCAGACTCTATCTTTTATCTTTGTGAGATTGATAAAAAGAATTTAATAAGAGATCGATGAAGAAGACCTTGAGGAGCCTTCTTTCTTGGCCCTTGTTTTAGGTGAGTCAAAGGGTACTGCCCTTGCAAGCTTGTTTTCCCTCCCCTTACAATGATCTAGATTGGGAGCAACACAACCTATTGGTCAATGAGGACTAAAAGTTGGTAGCTCTTCTTTATTTGTAGATTAGATTTGTTTGTGCTCTTTTGTTCCCTCATGCTTTTCTTTCTATGTTTGTGATCCTACCTGGAAGAACCTTGCTTCCCTTGTAGGTACTTGGATATAGGAATAAAAAATTCTCATGTAGTTCCTTTGTTTGTATCATCATTCTTTTATGTATCATGAAATTGATTTTTTATATTGGGGACGATGCAAAGCATTGGGGGAATTTAAGCACTCTTCCATGTTGACACAATTTTTTATTTTTACTTTTTCTTCATGTTCTCTTGTTCATGTTCTAAGAACTTTGGGGATTCATGACCATTCCTTCATACACTATATTATATCTATTTTTATCTATGAACAGATCTAACCTCAAATTCTTAGTTCCCCATATCTCTTGATTTATTTTTCTTTGTCTACTTATTGATGTTGTGGTTCTTTTGTGTTTTCCCTTGCATGTGTGTGACAACATACCATAAATTCATCCCATCATGTGTTTCATGTGCCACAACATCTTTGCATCTCCTTTCTCTCATTTCCCTTGCATGTTATTGTGACAACATACCATGAGAATTTCATCCCATCATGTTTTTCATGTGCCACAACATCTTTGCATCTCCTTTCTCTCATTAGGATGTCATGCACTCCTTTGTATCGCACACATCATCCTAAGGGGGGCTACCATGTTGTTCTAATTTTCACTAAGGTGAATTCATTCGAAAAGGATTCCTTGTTGTAAAATATTCTTTAAAATAAATTCCTTGACGAAATAATCCTGTGCCGTAGAAAAATGGTCCCTTGTCATTTTCATTGTCTTTTAGGTCTTGTTTCATGGTGTTGGAACTATTTTTCTCTCATTTAATGTTATAACATGGCTTGAACATGCTTATTTAGTTACTAAAATTCAAATAATGACATCTTGTGAAGGTGTTGTGAAGTGTTGTAAGACATTTCTACATTCTTCGAGACTCTATTAATTACAATCCACCTAAAAATCACCTTTTTATTCATCAACAAGTCATATTTTTAAGTATTATGGAATCTCAAGCTTTCAAGCTTTTCTAGGCATATCTTCACTATTTAT
>VDFB02075321.1:8086491-8140049 GCA_007258455.2 Sequoia sempervirens
AAAGGCTACATAATTGGGTAGAACTCCATTTGAAACTCTATTTTTTTAGGTATGTGAAGTCTTTGTACATTTTCTTTCATTCTATTATGGCTTGCTTTCATTTTTGTTGTTTTGCATATTCCATGTTGATCATTGTTTGTCTGTCATGTTATAACCTTAGGTTGTCAATGGACATTTTAAATTACACAATTCTATACACTTTCCAATTACATTTTTAAACCACGTCTCTTTGAGGCATTTTGTTATTTAACAATTGACTTACTTTGTGTATGCTTCCAAAGCTTTCATTGAGGTATTTTGTCAAATAGTTATACTGTGAACCCCAATCTATTGTACCTGCAAAACAAAGATAATAAGCACCCTAAGTTAGATATTGCAATCATAAACAAGGATTCCCCATGGAATCCATTTACAATTCAAACTAGGAATGAAAATATGCAAAAACACAATAAAATGATAAACCAAAGATGAAATCCTAATTTAAATAGCAAACTCTTGTTCCCATGGGGGAATTGGTGCCAATTTGATGTGGAAATTTGGCCCTTTCCCAATCCCTAAGATGCAAGCTTTGAGTGTTGAATAGATTAATCCACTTTTGATGATGAATTGAGAGCTCCAAGCCAAATCTGCAATAACCTAGCTATGATTCAATGATAATGGTGAGGCTCAAGAGATATTTGAGCATGGTAACTTTGCTTAGATTATGGATGATAAAATGAGGAGAGGAGCTCTTCATTTATAGGATTTCAAGATGGATAAAAGTCAAAATTTGAGCAATGTGGTACTAACTTTGATCCAATGATATGGTGCCACTTGTCAAGCTATGAATGCATGATGTTTGTGCAAGATTTGGGTTTTGTGCCAATAAATGCCAATATTTGAAATTCAAATTTGTTGAAATGACATGTAAGAGGGAAGGGAAAATGCAATAAATGCCACTTAGCTCAAGGCAAAGGACATGTAAGAGATCTTAAATGCCTTGTTGGAAGGACTCATTCCCACTTGGATTTTGAATTCAAATTAGGGGAATATTCCAAAAGATGCCATGTGAGGGAAAATAGGGATTTAATAAATGAATTAAATCTATTTTCATATGCAGCTTGCATTATCTAGAGGATGTGACATGAGATTTGATTAAATTAATCAAGGTTTGATTAATTTAACAGGAGATTAGATGATGTGACTTATTTGACTTAGATTTATGGATTTATTTAAATCAGATAAGAGAGGAATATGATAAGAGGCTAATTAAATAAATATTTTGATTTATTTAATTAGGGATAGTGTTAGATTAAATCAAATAAGGTTTTAATTTATTTAATTTAATAGATAGAATTTAGAGATTTAATCAAATAAATTAATTATTTAATTAAATAGGGATAAATAGATTAGATGAATTGATTTAATTAACAAGAGAAAATGACTTAATTAGACAAAATGATTTATTTAATTAAGAGACAAATATTGATGAATTTAATCAAATAAGAGAATTTGATTAAACGGTTAGACCGAGGGATGATTTAGGAAGAAACGAGGTTAGTGAGTCAAGATCAGATGCACGATGTCAATCAGTATATTTTTGATGTCTACATTTTGCCCCTCTTTAAAGCAATGCACTCGTTGCACTGGTTCAAAGAATAATCGATCTCGATCAAAGCCAAAAAAATTTGATGTTTAAAAACTTGCCCCACTGCTACATGGCAAGAGAAAACATGCCATTATAATGCCCCCTCGAGAGATCAAACGAAAATTTCCATTTTTTGGGTGATCTTGCGAAAAAAGGTGACAAGGTGCCTGACAGGTCCGAAAGGGGTCCGGGAGCCTAAAAACGTGTCTAAACATAATAAAATGATGAAAAAAAAGCCTCAAACAGACAAAAAAAGGTTCGGGGGGCCAAAACCCTAGCAAGATAGCTAATTAGGGCTAAAAAACCCTAATTTTTAAGCTGAAAAGGGGTCTAAGGGGTCACTTTCAATTCATTTTCACACCTCCGCTAGCGAACCTTGAGATTTGAGCTCTGACCTCCTGACGATATGGCACAGCAACACCTTCCCCTGTACATTTCCGACCGAGTCCAGACCTACTAGTGGCCACCAGGCATCGGTGCCCCAGTATGTGACCCTTAACTTAGCTTCGTTTTTTCATTTCAGTGCATTTATGACATGTTTTAGGGAGAGCTCGCCTCCAGCGGTGCTATTTTAGCATCGCTCAAGGTTTAAGCGTGCTGCTTTTGGAAATTTTGTGCCACAACGGTGCAATTTGGAGTTTAAAAATTCCACCGCTGGGCTCGGGCTCGGCTCGGCTCGGACTCGTGGGCCAGTTTTAGAAAAGTGCGCCGCGGTGGCGCTCTTTTCACGAAAACTGCAACGTTGAAGGTTAAATTGCGCAGTGGCGGCTTGGTTCAACAAAATACTGGGTCCAGCGTCAGAGTTTGAGAAAATTCAAACTGTGACACCTTCACAAACTGCACCACTGGATGCAAGTTTGGAGCACTAGGTCAGGGATTTTTCCAAAAATTTTAACATGCTAACTTTGCGTGATGCAGGACGGACCTAGGGAGCTTTATTCATGGGAGCACCGGTCACGGGATTTTGTGAGTGTCTTATGGGACTTGAGCGACCGGGATTAGGACCGACTTGGAGTTGCAGGACTATGGCACATTGCGTATGCAGTGCCTGTGTGCACACACCTTGGGATGCTATCAGCGCTGGCAGAGCGATGGTAGAGCGAGATGTCTTTGTTTCATCTTCCCACTGGTGAGGTGACCGTCACACTGGAGGATGTTTGGTGCATACTACGGTTGCCCATTCATGGCCGTTGGGTGATTCATGATATGGAGGAGGGACGCGATTGTTGCACCCGAGTCCTCGCCATACGAGATATCATTTACTACGAGGAGCAGATTGAGCTGGAGAGGTACAGAGTCATAGCACCTCCCTTCTGCTGGGCGATTGTGGTGATTATCTCCGGTTTAGGTGCCCCAAATAGATGAGGGCGGTACTTCAGTCCTGGATGGGGATACTGCTAGGAGAGGATGGTTCGGGACAGGCCGGTTTGATTCGCGTGGGGAACCATCCTTTTGGCTTCACTTTACAGGGATCTCCACGAGTATGCATACATGGATGGCAGAGCACTGGGAGCTGGGGTGACCTTGCTACATGTTTAGGCATGGGAGCACATTTCTATGCTACGTCCATGGGTCGTTCCGATTCCGGTGGGGGCAAAGGATTCCTTGGTGGCACGATACAGAGGGGGTGTGTCCTTTACACACACTGGAGAGCACGAGATCCCCCACTAGAGGTAGGTCATAGACAAGATGCTCGTATTCACATGGAGACCATACCTCGGTCAGCCTAGATGGGCTGATGATGTAGACTAGCTCTTCTACTATCCGCAGGACAAATACATGCAGGGCCGAGAGCATACTATGATAAAGAGATACTTGCCCGGGCATGTATAGCGTCAGTTTGGGGAGCCTCAGGATCGACCAGATGACCGTTATGTGGCCATCTTTGCTCAGAGCCAAACATAGACATCATGGGGCCCTGGTATTCCTACCGCGGAGGTGGTTGATAGTTTTCAACAGCTAGTGGCCCAGCCTTGGGCTTACGATCAGGGCTTGGCAGATCTAGGGATGACACAGGCCTATAGAGACTGGTTCAGGCCTCCTCTTCAGTTGATTGTTCCAGGTGAGGATCTAGATGCACACAGGGTCAGAGGCAGGGGCAGAGGATGAGAACGGGGTCCTAGGGTCATGATTCGATAGGACCCACCATTGATGCCCCCAGTTCCACCAAATCATGGAGATGTCCCCATGCAGGACCAGCAGCAGGATCTGCTAGTCCCACCACCACGAACCGAGGGTGAGGGTCAGATTCCTGTGCAGCCATAGGAATAGCTAGCAGGGCAGGAAGACGCACGGTATGCATTGATTTTGCAGCTACAAGCATAGGTATAGGCAATGACGACTGAGTGAGACCAGGCACGAGCTGAGAGTGAGCAGCTCAGAGCAGAGAGAGATCAGGCTATATAGTAGCGACAGGTCGCAGAGTTCCAGGCAGCAATAGAGCTGGGTTGTAGGCAACAGATTGAGAGCATGACAACTGCCTCATCTTCGTAGGGTACAATACAAGTCCGATCCTACAGGGAGGTAGTTCGAGAGGTAGAGTATTACCATCGGGCCTATCACGAGCATGTACCTAGAGTAGCCTAGGTTCTAGAGTACTCAGAGTGGGCCAGTTAGAGACCACCAAAGGGTCACGGAGATCTACCGTGATTCAGGTGATACACACTTTTGGTGCCTTTATGAGCTCATTTGTGATAGCCCCAATGGGAATTTCGTACTAATTGACATACTTGTACAGTGATCCAATTATTATTTTGTACTATGACAGTGATATGGATGATATGATATATATATATGAGCTGATTTTGATGCGATGCCATGTGTACTCCTGTATTTATGCATGTATGATTCTTCTTTCTATATGTGATGGATGCATTTATTTCAAATGATGTTTATGCATTTGATTATGACCTATGATATGATGTGCCATGATGTTAACTATATGATGATTTATTTTATGCAAATGTGATATGTGAAATGATTTGATTTATGGTGTATGCAATGATGTGTAGAAAATGTTTATATATGAGATGATTTATGGATGAATGTGATATGATGTGATGGTCGTGATATGTTAATGCGATGATATGTTGATGCATAATGAATTGAATGCTTATATTCGTATTATTTATGATTATAATGTTCATGCTCTGTGATGATTTATGAAATGTAAATGAATGCTTATGCAATGATCAATGTAATGTCATGAGATGCAATGTAACGAGTGAAATGTGATGATATGGATGCACCTGTTTATGTGATGATGAGAATGCGATGTTTCCTATATGATATGTAATGCAATGTGTTAATGATGTCTATATGATGTGCTTTATGCAATATGTGATAATGATGTGTGGATGCAGGATTGGTGGTGATGATGATGATGATGATGAGTAACTGTCATAGTACCTTGTTAGTGTGGTTAGTGAGAAGAGAAGAAGTCATTTCAACAAGACGCAAGATGACACAAATGCAAATGATGATGATGATTACTTGCCAAGGAATTGGGATTTTCAAAGGGCCAAATTTTCTTATGTTTGATAACAAACATGGTACGATGCATCAAGGTATAGACAACCAGGATGGCGTGGTACATAGTGTGATGGACTTTAACTCGACAATCAGATAGGAGTATTCTTGTTCACACCTGACATATGGAAACCTTGCGAGGATGTATTTCAGAAGTTTTAGACATCTCGAACCAAAACACGGAAAGGTAAACCTATAAATGTAATAGTCAACAAGGTGCCCTAGACCTCTTCCATATATGCCTAGCAAAGCAAGTATTCACCGAGGTTATATTACAAGAACGTCCAACAAGCACAGCAGACAAAAGACAATGATCATTGCCCCATTCCTATTTCTCTAAATCCGTTGTTTTGGGATATCATCGAGACCTCCTTGGAATGAGCACAAATAAGATAAGTCAAAAGAAAAAGACCAAGTACACAAAGAAACTAATGCTCTTCAATACCGCTAACAGGAAAAGGATGTGTTTTCTAAGATGATAACCGAAACTTATTGCCAAAAGATAATGCCCATTGTAGGAAGGATGCATCCTAGGACATGTTAGTGGATGGTGGCACGTCATTTTGTTTATAAGGGATGATTGATATGAGGCAAATTCAGATGATGGTGTTACCGATATGAAGAGGTGACCAATTTTCTTACCGACTAGCCTATACTTAAGACTTGACGCTTTTGAGTTTGACTTTTAATCTGCTAGACTTGTTTCCAACTGTTTTACCAAAGGTTGAGGATGACCATCAGTTTATTATGAGTGGTGTTTATTGCAGGTGCAAGCGAGATGAGGCGGATGGATTTTTTCAAATATTTGGATGTTTTTGATATTTTTGAAGTGTTTTGAGGCTGTTTTTGGTATTTTTTGAGGTTTTACAAATGTTTTGATTTTTTATTTTCCAAATATTTTTGGGATTTTCTGAGATTTTGACCAAGAGATTAACCTAAAGACCTATCCTAGGGGCCTCAAGGGCTGATCAATAGATTATATTTTCCTACGTTATACACGCAGAGACCACGTAGTTCGACTGACGACTCGACCGATTTACAAATGATGATATACATGATGAAATGTCAGCTTATTGTGACAGACTCCTATAAGACTAACCTAAATGTCTCGGGGGATGATCAAAGATCAACCTTGCCTACGTTCAAGCTTAGAGATGATGTAGTTCGACAAGACGACCTTGTTTTTTGGATTTTGATATGTTTTGAATGATTTTGTGATTTTTTGATTTTTTGATGTTTTTAGATTTTCTGATTTTCTGATGTTTTTGGATTTTTTGATTTTTTTATGTTTTTGGATTTTCTAATTTTGAGGATTTTAAGATCATACACGAATCTGATCCGATGAGAACGTGCCCCCAGCGTGATGCAATAGACTACTCAGATAAAGGTAGGACAAACTGACATTAAGGATGGGCCGAGTAGTACTAGGAGGGATCATGTTACGAAGATAGGACCAAGCTATGGTGCGAATGCGAGTGGATGTGTGATGGATGGAGACCTCAATGTGATGGATGATGGGAGTGAAATGGAGGAATGATGTAGATCGAGCCATAAAGATCCTGGTGGATGAAAAGTGCTTATTTACACAAGGCGCCTGTTTGCCAGGTTTTCACCAAGGTACTTGCCCAAAGTGCCACCAAAGTGGTTTTCACTAGAGGACGATTTTTTTTAATCCATTTTCTGATTTTTTCTGATTTTTTTCTTTTTTTATTTTTTTGTTGTTACCAAGACGCCTGTTTGCCAGGTTTTTGCCGAAGTAACCTTTTTTTCAGGACTTTTTCTAATTTTTTAGATTTTTTGGTTCTATACCTTCAAGAAATTAGGCATAAAACTTTTTGACATGGGAGCTATTCATGGGCTCTTGTAGAGGTTCCCCTTCAGGTGTTGACAGCTGATAGGCCCCTAATGTGTAGCTTGTTGTGATGATGAAAGGCCCTAACCAATTAGGTTCGAACTTTCCTTTGTTGTTGGGATTCAGGACATTCTTCTGATTTTCTTTTAAGACCAATTCCCTAACTTGGAAAGTCCTGCTTCTGATCTTTTTGTTGTAGCTTCGTTTGAGTCTATTTTGATAGACCTGTAGATTATTCAAAGCGTTTATGCATCTCTCATCTAGTAGCTCCAGCTCGTTTAATCTTAACACCCGGGAGTCCTCATCAGTGATGAGGTTTTGCAATGATATTCTAAGGGATGGGAGCTCGATCTCAATGGGTAGAACAGCTTCTGATTCATAGACCAAGAAGAATGGGGTGGCACCAGTGGGTGTACGTTTGCTAGTTTGATAAGCCCAAAGGGTGGGATTAAGCTACAAGTGCCAGTCACAACCTGCATCATTGACTATTTTCTTAAGGATTTTGAGAATAGTTTTGTTCGTGGCTTCTACTTGGCCATTGCCTTGGGGATAGTACGGGGTGGAGAAGCGATGCTGGATTTTGAATTTCTCGCATAAGTCGTGAACCTCCTGGTTCTTGAATGGTGTCCCATTATCTGAGATAATGGCTTGTGGGACACCGTAACAACAGATGAGATAGTTCAGGATAAATTTTTAGATCTGTTTCCCAATGATATATGTCATGGGTATGGCTTCCACCCACTTTGTGAAGTACTCAGTTGCAGTTATGATGAATTTATGGCCATTGGATGAGGTGGGCGAGATTTTCCCAATGAGATCGAGTCCCCACTGCGAGAAGGGCCATGGTGTGACGATTGGATGGAGCTTTTGAGCTGGAGCATGGATGAGGTCCCCATGCTGCTGACATTGTAAACACTTTTTAGCATGATCATGCGCTTCTCTTTCCATTGTGGGCTAGTAATACCCCAGCCTCAGCAGTTTTTTGGCAACGGTTATCCCACTTGAGTGTGAGCCACAAATACCATTATGAACCTCAGTTAGAGTGGTTAATGCCTCCTCAGCATTTAGACAGCATAGTAAGGTACCTTCTATGCTTCTACGGTATAAGGTATCACCTAGGATGACAAATCTGGATGCCTTTTTGATAAAGGTTCATTTTAGGCTTGATGGTAGCTCAACGAGTAAGACTCCTATTTGAAGATATGTATATATGTCATGATACCAAGGATTGCCAAGACCAACGATTTCACACACATATTCTAATTTTGGTGCCTTGAATGTGGGAACGAGAAGCTGCTCGATTAGAAATTCATATTTTGGTACATTGTGAGGAATTTCTAATAGAGACCCAATTGTAGCCATGGCGTCTACTGCTCTCTTGTTGGTTCTTGGAATCTGCTCAAATGTTATGTCAATGAAGGATTCCTTTAAAGTCTCCACCAGTTTCTTATATGGAGTAAGCTTGCCATCTTTAGTCTGATATTCATTATTCACCTGATTTATGATCAACTGAGAGTCTCCATACACTTTGAGAGCTATGATGTTCCATTGCACTGCTATCCTAAGACCTATAGTCAAAGCCTCGTATTTTGCTATGTTGTTGGTGCAAGGGAATGCCAATTTGTATGACTTTGGTATGTAGTCCCCTTGTGGAGTGATGAAGAAGACACCAGCCTCTGATCCGTGTTATGTGTATGAACCATCAAAGTATAGCTTCCAGTGGTCTGCTACGTTGAGGTTAAAAATGGACTCATCTAGGAATTCTAAGACAAGAGGATTCTCAAAATACATAGGTGTCTCTGCTAGTTGATCTGCAATGACTTGTCCCTTGATAGCTTTCCTCTCTACATACTCGATGTCATACTCTGATAATATCATTACCCACTTTGCCATTCTACCTGTGAGCATTGCCTTGGATAGGAGATACTTGAGGGGATCAATTTTTTCAATGAGCTTTATCTTGTGTGCCAGCATGTAATGTCTAAATTTTTGGGATGCAAACACTACTGCGAGGCAAGCTTTTTCAATGAATGAGTAATTTAGCTCGTGATTGACCATTGTCCTACTGATATAGTAGATGGCCCTCTTCATCTCGTTTTCATCATGTTGAGCAAGAAGAGCTCCAAGGGTTGCTGCTGTTGCTGACACATATAAGATCAATGGCTTCTTTGGGATAGGTGGCATTAACACTAGTGGCATCAGTAGGTATTCCTTGATTTTGTTGAATGCTTCTTCACATTTTGTATCCCATTTGTATGCTAGCCCCTTGTGGAGTAGGTGAGAGTATGGGTTCTGCTTGTTTGCTAGTTGTGCTATGAATCGTCGGATGAATTGAAGTCGGCCTTGGAGGCCTCTCAGTTGCTTTAATATTTTCGGTGCTTCCATCTCAAGGATTGCTTTTACCTTTGCTAGATCCACCTCGATACCCCTCATGGAGACTATGTATCTTAGCAATTTACCTGATTGTATGCCGAAGATGCACTTCTTAGGGTTTAATCTGACTTTGTATTCTTCTAGTCTGTCAAAGATAGCACTTAGGGTTGCTATATGATCTTGTCTTTTTCTTGACTTAGCTAGAATATCATCGACATAATCTTCAACTATTTTGTGAATCATGTCATGGAATATTAGCATCATGGCCCTTTGATAGGTTGCGCATGCATTCTTTAGACCAAATGGCATCATGTTCTAGTAGTAGGTCCCCCATGGACAAGTAAAAGCCATCTTATGTTGATCTTCCTTTGCTATCATGATCTGGTTATATCCTAAAAATCCATCCATCAATGATAGTATCTCATGCCCTACTGTCATGTCTACTATCATGTCAATGTTGGGAAGTGGAAAATCATCCTTGGGACATGCCTTGTTCAAATCTCTAAAATCCGTACAGATTATGATACCTCCGTCAAGTTTTGACACGAGTACCAAATTTGACACCCATTCTGGATAATCGATTGGTTGGATAAATCCTGCATCTAACAACTTTTGGAGTTCCATTTTGACCAATAGAGCGATTTGAGGATGCATTTTTCGAAGATTTTGTTTGACTGGTTTTTCCTCTGGATACACTGCTAAATGATGAACCACAATTTTTGGGTCTAGCCCTGGCATGTCAGCATAACTCCATGCGAATTTTATTTGCCTCTCTTTTAGGAATTCTACCAGGAGTTCTTGTTCTTCTGATAATAATGATTCCGCATAAAATGTGATATGCAGGGTCTCCTCTATTCCTATGTTGATCGGATTGCACTTTTCAGCCAAGACTACTAACTTCTCTTGATGAATGGCTCTTAAGGGAAGATTGAATCCTTCATCCTCAGGTGCCTCAGAGAGGTTTTCACCATTGGATATGTCCTTTCTTTTTACTATTTTCCTGTCAAAGAGTGCCACAATGTGGTTTTCACTCAAGGACTTGGATATGATTCTTAGTTTATCACTTTTGCGACTGAAGGATTCAATCGTTTCCCTATAATAAGCATGTGTGTCTAATTCCATTATAAACCCTACCTTATGGTCTCCATCTAGAATGTTATCCCTCAATTCCATGAATTCTGAGAGCGCCTCATCGTTTTTGAATGTATCGAGAACTGGTAGTCCTCGTTTGTCATAGTTGATCAGTTGGGGGTAGACTAAATGAATCTCATGATTTTGACTATCTGGTTCAAAGGATATGGTACTAATCATACACAGGGTGGTATCTTCGAATAGCCTAGGTAGATTGGATAAGGTATCTTTGTCATCGCTACTAATATAGGACTTAGTTATAAAGTTATGTGTGTTGCTACCTGTGACTATTGGTGAGTGTACTTGTACTAGCACTGGCTGACGAGAGACATTAGCAGCTCTAATCAGAGGACCTCGGCCATGTATGGTTGTTCTCAGAGGGGTACATCCAAGACCAAGATTTGTTATGGGTCACGTCTCTGGTATGATAGGTATTATGAGGCCGTTGTCATTTTGTCCCAATCTCGGGTTTCTGTCATAACCCATGGCAAGCATCATTTGTAGGCCTTTGCTTGTCTCATCCATTGGTAATTCAGGTGTCAGTCTTTCAACTCGGTACAACATGTGAGATGGGTCTGCTTCAATAACCTCTCAGCCAAGGTCTCCCCAGCTTGTGAATTCAGGATAGTCTTCAGGAGACGTTCATGATGTGGAAGCTTGGTTTTCTTGTGGGTGTCCTCGTGATCTAGGAGATTGTGGTAACTCTCCTATCATGAAAGCATTGTTAGGAAGCCTATAGCTTCCACAACCATCTTCCTGGACGATGAGATTGATGTCAGAGATGGTGGGAATGGCGGGGATGGTGGGTGTCTATGTCACAGAAGTGGATGCGAGAGTGGCGGAGTCGATGTATGGTGTGGATGGGCCTTCATCATTCTTTGGCACTTGGGAGATTTTGTAATATTTTGCCTCAAGATTTTTGCAATATAAAAATGGTTCGAGATCTCCATGAATGGTAACCTCTTGTCCATTATGTGTAAATTTCACACATTGGTGGAAGGTTGATGCTACAGCTTTCATCGCATGGATCCATGGGCGTCCCAGGAGGATGTTGTATGGCAAGTCGAGGTCCAAGACCTGACAGGTGGTTTCCATGAGTGTTGGCCCTACTTGAATAGGGAGTTTAATCATGCCCTAAGACACTCTTTCTTGGTCATCATATGTTCTGATTGTTATGCCTTTACCTTTGTCAATGGTATCCTATGATATTTTCAACTATTTGATTAGGCTAAGAGAGCAGATGTTCAAACCTCCACCCCCATCCACCAGGACCCTTTTTATTTTTCTCTTGTTTACAATGGCTTCCAAATGAAGTGCACGAATGTGATATGGTTGGTTGGGGAAATCTTGGTCGGAGAATGTAAGGAGATTAGGTGTTATGATATTCCCGACCATAGCTTGGAATTGGTCCGCATCAATATCTGCGGGGACAGTGGATGAGGCTAATGCTTCCTCAAGGATCTTTTTATGGGCTGATGATATTTTCAACAACTCCACGATGGAGATGTGTGCTGGTGTTCACTTGAGTTGCTCGACAACATTGTAGCTATGCGGAACAGCTCTTGATGAAGGGACTCTATTAGGTTGGGATGATCCTGCAATGGTGACTTTGCCGCCTCTTGTGGTGACTCCACAATCTTTGGCATCGGCACCCTTGATAGTGATGACCATGCAGTCCTCATTTAGGGAGGCAACGACTGATTCATAAACATGATTTACACTACCCTTCCCTTTATCATTTTTGTTCCCTTTATTGCCATGATTCAGCATCGAATTCATGTAGATTTTTAGGTCCTGATTTCCTGTAGGTTGTTCCACATTTATGATTCTTTTGTTAATGAGATCTTGGATGATATTTTTGAGTCTCATGCAGTTGTTCGTGGTGTGACCTATGATCTTATGAAATTCGCAAAGTTGATTTTCATTATACCAAGGGGGTTTCATGTCAAGTTCTTGGTAGTTTTCAAATGTAGGAGGCTTGATAAGTTTTTTGTCGATCAACTTTTTCATTATGTCCTCCAATGGTTCCCCCAAGATAGCGTATTTGCGTTTGGGATAAGTTTTGCACTGGGGTGGTCCTCTTTGGTCATTGAGGTTATTGATGGTTGGATTATTGTTGGGTTGATATGTTGTGTGATGAGTGTTTTGTTGTTGATTTTGGATTTGTGGTGTGGGTGTATTTTGGCATGGACCACTAATGACCACCTTGGCATCTACGACACCATCATTAGTAACGTTCTTGTTTCTTGCCCACATACGAGGTTTGTCATTGTAGTTGGACGATGGGTGGTTGTTTTGCGGTTCGTGATATGACGTTGATTCAGCAAGCTAAGTCACAAGGGCTCTTTCGAAGACAAAATTAATCCAAAACTATAATCTAGACCTTATGACCTTAAATGGATTAACAACTTTTAATGGTCCTCACGCACCAACTCCTCCCACATTGATAGCACAGATTTAAACTATTTTGGTTTTCATCTCTATTTCTAATTTACCTTATCAGTAAACCTACCTCATCACCTATATTGTCTATTTATCAAGCCTTGAATGACATATATTTCATTTATTTTAATGGATACATTTTTTGAGGAACTAATATTCATCTCATTACCATGCTACAGGTAAAATTATCCATCATACCGAAGAAACAAACAAGGAAAAAACTAACAGATAAACAACTCCGAACCTTCAAAGAAAAGGAGAAATTACAGTTGAGGGAATATCGTGAAAAGAAGAAATTGGAAACGATTGATGAAAACAAGCCAATTGAAGAGGAACCTCAACCGCCAAAAAGAGAACAAAAATTGGTAGCACAAAGGGAACGAATGTGAAAGTGTCTTGCTAGGAAAGATTTAGATACCGTAGTTGGAGACACACCCTCTATTGCAAGTGAATATGGTTGGACACCATCCACCGCATCTTAAGTTGGGAGTACATCATCACTCTGATTTGATGAAGAAGGTATGCCATCATCCCCACGTGAAGATCAAGGTATGTCTTCTGCTCCACCCTAAATCAAAGGTACAAAATCTAGCCCACCTCAATTAAATATTGATGAAATTGCTAATTTTGAGATGTATGTACCTAGGAGAACACCACCTAGAATTTTGTGTAGAAATCCAAAGTCTTTTATTAATATTGATGAGGATATTTTCCAACACATGGAAGGTAAGATTCTAGAATGCACTTGTAGAAGATACGCTGATAAGATTTGGCAAATATTCTTTGAAAGGTTAAATGAGACCGCAAGATGTCAACTATTTGTTCAAATGATGCAAGGTTTTAAGTACAAAAATATCATGAAGACTCTTGGGTTGAGAACATCGAATTCATCAAGTGAAAACACTATTGTGAAGAATCTAATGGATGCTTATGAGAGTGTGGGTAAGACCTCACACTCAAAGGATAGTAATGTCACCCGACGTGTCATTACATCGACTTTGGTAAGCTATCAAACAAAGAGATCTTGTCTCATTAAAAAGACAAGTGAAAAAATGGGAATTAGTAGAAAAACTTTATGAAAAGTCATTCAAAGGCGGCAAAGAATTGAGGGCACCGATTCAAATGAATTATGGGCATTCTCGGGGAGATTGCCATATAAAGATAAAAAGTTTTTTAAAGCATTGAGAACACTAATTGAAGAGTATTGGAAGAATCATACAAGGCCATCATTGAATCAAAGGGATGTCATAAGAAGGATAATCGATAGTCGGAACCGTGAGCCACATCCAAAGCATTTTTTGGATACGACTCAAACCCAATTTTTTCTTAAATTTCAAAATGGTTATCCTCAAATTAGTATTTCTCAAATACTTTTTAAAATGCTTAAACCTTTTTTATGTGAAGATAAATCACACATGCACTACTTGTTGTTGTAGACTACATATTGAATTCTCTAACCATTGTGATGTTTATCATTCTATATGTTTAGATTTGCATACTCAAGATGTTTTGCAAGATTATGGTAGAGAAGCCCCACAAAAATCTTCAAGAGAGTTCTTATCAAAAAAATTATGTGAAATAGAGGATGGCCAAATATTCTACAGGACAGCATGCTTGGATGGTTCACGTGAGGGTTGCAGTGGCTTGCAACGAATTCCACTATGTCAACATATGGAAAGCACAGATGAGGTGGGACAGAAACTAGTAGATTTTGGGAAGTATAAAATAGTGGCATATGCTACAAAAGATGGGTCTCAAGCAAAAAGGTGTGATTTGGTTATTCAGAAGATTCCAATGTCTCAGTTTATGTCCATGTTTTTTGAGAATCTAGTGTATGAGTATGCAAGGCATACCCATAGAGCTCGATGGTTGGAAGCACAATTAAAGCTATGCAAGGACACCTTTCCAATTGGTAGCATAGTATCAATGGTTGAATTTGCACATAACTAAATTCTACAACCATAGTGTGAGGTGTAGTCATAGTATTACTACTCCACACAAGTTTCAATATTTGTGCACATAGCATTCATTCATGTAGCTGATAGTATAGATGACCAAAGGAAGGTATTAAGGGAGTATCAGTTTTATACTAGTGATGATCACACACATTCTCCAAAGTTCATGCAAGGTTGCTTCCAGATGTTCTACAGTTATTTGGCTCAATGGGCCATAGCATACGGTCGACATATAATATAGTCGGATAACTGTGCAGCACAATTCAAGAATGTGCACATGTTCTACTGGTTGTGCATGATGCATCTCACTATAGGTGTTCAACATATGTGGAACTTTTGTGACGTCGAGCATGGAAAGGGAGAGCATGATGGTGTAGGAGCATGCATGAAAAGAGCATTAGCACAAGAAGAGTTAAAGTATAAAGACAGTGCAAAGTTGACAGATGCAAGATCAATCGTCGAGTAGTGTAATGCTTCGATGGGTCCATGTAATGAAGTTATGTCTTCAATTCATATATTTTTTTGGTTGATGGATTATACTAACATTGCACCATATGAGGATAGTCGTACACTAATAGGATCGAGTGAGTTACACTCTTTCCTTAACTCAAATGCAGTTTCATGGAGTATCAATACACATAAGATGGCATGCTTTTTTTCTTCATGTACAATGCAAGCCTGGAATGATTATGAGTCGGGGGAGTGGGTTGACAAATGGTTGACAAGTTATCTTAGCCTACTTCACATGCATCACCCTCTCACAACATTGGAACTAACATAGATAGAGTCATCAATCAACTTTGACCACGTATCAGATCTAGTTCAACCGGGTAATATATATACTTGCTTTGTTTTTGAGATTCCATATTGTTATCTTACTTTGTACTATATTCATAATGTCGACTAATTTCAAGAGATATGTTGCACATATCAATGCATGGCATGTTTATGTAGTTATTGCAAATGAATTCAACAAAGAGGGAATGGACCATTACTTGTGTCGTTGTGTTGTGGCCAAAAATAAATTGGAATACCTAGTTATAGATGGAGAAAACATCAAATCCCCTACAGGCTTAGTTGTTGTTACTGGAACGTGGTCTAGAAGGTACCCACATAAGAGTGTTAAACATTGGTTGTTTCAGGACTTTGACACGCATCGTAATATTCTTCATTACTCAAACCTTGTCATGGCATCCAATGTTCGTTTGACCAAATATGGGGGTAGACCTTTGAACAAGACCTTGTGGAAGGTCCATGAGTTTGACCATGAGGCAATACTTGACACAATAAAGAGTAGAGAAGACCTAGATGGTTCATTGGATTAATTTGTAAGTATATGCACAATGGTTCTTATTAATTTATACTTGTATCCACGTTAATTTGTTTGATGCCAATGCTATCATCTTATTTTTCTTTGTGTATCTGTAAGTAACCCGATAAGCATTGATTAGTGTCCCCTTGCAGAAAATGCAGATTTATGAGCCATCAAGGAGAATCTCAGGCAGAAAAGCAATACAACATCTCTATTTTGATGATATTTAAAAATCTAAATTATGATTATCCAGAATGAACTTGAACTGGTGGCCAATTTTGAATAGTATTACTGATGATCCAGATAAATTTATTGAAGATGGTGGTTGAGAATTTTTGAATATGGAAGCTAGTGATTCTAATTCTGATAATTTAGAAGGGTCAGAAATATGATATGAACCCTATGATGTAGAAGAGGAATCAGAATCAAAATTCATGTAGCCACCATCAAGAGTGTTACAAGCCAACAAGATGGAGGGAATTCTTTTATAAGGATAATTTTTAATGTTGCAGGTACTAGATTTAATGCCAACTACAATGGCAACATTGAAATTCCCTAGCAATATTTATGTTGAGGAAATTTCCTTTAGATGCAAGGATTCAAATCACATCAACCATGTGGTACAAATGATTAAATCCAAGAGATGATTTGTAGCAATGAAAGAGTCTGAAAAGGAAGAGAGAGCTACACTAGTGACTCAGGAGAAACTTCAGCTTTCAAAAACAATGTCAATTAGGCTGGCAGACATGTGGATCAGGCCAACATTTGGTGGAAGAGAAAGAAAGATGACTGGAACTCTGGAGGCCCACCATACTAGATTTTGGTATTCAACCATGAGAGTAGAAGAGAGAGCTGATATCATGTATCAAAACATTAAGAATGCATTCTTCCAACCAACGGAGAAGGAGATGATTACTTTGCTTCATTTTCATTTGCATAACCATATCACAATGTGGGAACCAAGAAGACAAAGGATGTCCAGTTTTATGTGGAGATAATGGATGTGGTGCAAACTTTAAGAGGGGCAAGAAGTTCAATCTATGATCCTGATGAAATTGAGGAAGAACAACAAGAGAGGGACAAGAAAAATAAAATCAATACAGAGTTTCAAGGATTTTTCAAGCAAGTAAGAGAGCTATGGGAGCAGCCTCATCTAAAAGATTTTGAAATAGAGTTCGATATACCATTTAGAGAGCTTGGTTTTCATGGAGTTCCTTTCAAAGCCTCTACTTTTATTGTTCCTATGGTAAACTGTTTGGTAGAGTTGGTGGAATTACCTTTCTTAGTAGTCACTATTAGTGAGATTGAGATTGTTAACCTTGAGAGAGTAGGACTTGGGCAAAAGGAATTTGATATGGCTATTGTTTTACAAAACTTCAAGTGGGATGTACTCCACATTGACGCCATTCCTCAATCTTCACTTGATGGCATCAAGGAATGGTTGAACTCCATGGATATAAAGTATTATGAAAGCAAAATGAACTTGAATTGGCGGCCAATTTTGAAGACTACTACTGATGATCCAGATAAATTTATTGAAGATGTTGGTTGAGAATTTTTTAATATGGAAGCTAACTATGATTATGATTCTGATAATTCAGAAGAGTCAGATCAAGGATATGAACCCTCTGATGTAGAAGAGGAATCAGAATCATATTTCATGTAGCCACCATTAAGAGTGTTACAAGCCAACAAGATGGAGGGAATTCTTATATAAGGATCATTTTCAATGTTGCAGGTATCGACTTTAATGCAAACTACAATGGCAACATTGAAATTCCCTAGCAATATTCATGTTAAGGAAATTTCCTTTAGATGCAAGGATTCAAAGCACATCAACCATGCGGTACAGATGATTAAATCCCAGAGATGATTTGTAGCAATGAAAGAGTCTAAAAAGGCAGAGAGAGTTACATTGGTGACTCGGGAGAAACTTCATCTTTCAAAAACAAAGCCAATTGGGCTGGAAGATGTGTGGATTAGGCCAACATTTGGTGGAAGAGGAAGAAAGATGACTGGAACTCTAGAGGCCCACCATACTGGATTTTGATATTCAACCATGAGAGTAGAAGACATAGTTGATATCATGTATCAAAACATTAAGCATGCATTCTTCCAGCCAGCGGAGAAGGAGATGATTGCTTTGCTTCATTTTCATTTGCGTAACCATATCAAGGCATGGGAACTAAGAAGAGCAAGGATGTCCAATTTTATGTGGAGGTAATGGATGTGGTCCAAACTTTAATTGAAGGGTTTCATGATGTAATTCGACCGATTCCACTTTTTGTGCATACTCTAACTTGTGGAATGGGTCCTCTAACTTGTAAAATGCATGCCTAACCTATTTAGAATGTTTTGGAGTCAACGTTGGGTGTTTGGGATGATGTTCTAGGGTTGTAGCAAGGTATTTTCATGATGAAAATGAGGGTTTCAAGTGGTGTTTTGAAAAAATGTGGGAAGGACTGTCCATGTAATGTATTATTCACCATGTGTAGGGTCTGGTAAGTGTGTTTGGTGCTTTGTTTGGCTCTGGCAGGTCCGAGAGATAGGATTTTCATTAAAACCCCAAGTATTTTGCTTGAAATCTAGGGTTTGATGTATTATTGGTCTCGAGGTCTTGGACCTAGAAAAAAATCATGGAATTCTTGGTTTTGACACATAACATACTGTTGTTTGAGGAGTTTGAGTGAAGATCTAGTGTTTAAAAGGTCCTCTCTTTGTAAATAGGGCTAATTTAGTAGCCTTTGTGCAAGGTGGTCTATTAGATCTTAATGATGGTACAAAGAAACATGGTATGATCTCTTGGGAATTTGTTTTACAGTCTGTGTTAAAGCTTGATTGATGTTTGGTTGGCCATTGGATGACCTCTAAAAGATAAGCACATTTGATGAGATTTGGAGACTATAAGCCTATTTTTGTTAGTTGATTCAATTTGGGTGATTGTGATTTCAAGGTTGGTGTCTTGTTGAGGTCTGATTAGTTGATGTTGAAAAGAGTTCCTCCACCTTGAATTGCATCAACAATCCCTCTAACATAACAAACCCCAAAACCCTCTTCTTTCACAAGTTAGGCAAGGGTTTATTGAAAACCCATACTTGAAACCTTTCCATAGCCAACCAAATCCTAAAATACCTTCAAAAAGGTTTGCACAAGCTTAAAAGTTCAAGAGATATCACTTCCCCCGAATATTTCTTCAAACCCTAGCAGTAAACCACTATTTTCCACTAAAAAATGTACCATTTGACATCTAGGGCATCACCTAAAAACCCTCTATTCACCACCCTTGCACACCAAAATTTGCACATATGTTTTATAACCATAACTAAGCCTTTCCATCAAGTTATAGAGGCATATAGTATGTGAAAGGCTTAATATGGCATTTTAATGCTCTCTAAACCCTTAAAATGGCGTATACAAACTGACCCTTAGTAAATGGCTTCTAAAATGCACAAAATCACTTGAAATACAACCAAACCAAAACTAAAACGGAGCTAAGTTTACTACCTACCAAATTCCATCGAAAAGAGAGCACAATCACCTTGTACGGAACTGTACAGTTCAAGGAAACATTAGATCCCAAAGTACAAAAAGGTAGCAATATTTGATGGGGTATTACTCGGATACCATGGCACTTACGAAATCTTCGTATGAAAATATGGGATCATGTTGGGGCCCTCTACAATAACCTCTCTCAGTTTTGGTTATCTCAGAGTGGTTTTTCCATAGTGTCCAGTTTTCAGTTGATGGAAAAGTGTCAAATGCAAGTAGTAGAAAGTTACAAAGTGGTGCAACTTTTGTTTTGGAACTCGTGTGACCAAATAGACTGTTCCAACACATATAAATAGGTATTTTTACACTAGGAATGGTCCTCTTTCACACCCAAACACACAGAATTGCTTTGAGCTACGTTCAACCGGATCGATCCCTTAAGGGTCCAAATTGCAAAATGGCTACAGACTTCAGCATGTTGTTACTCGGATACCATGATTCTTAGAAACTTATCGTCTAATCCTATGGGATCGTGTTGGGCCCCTGTACAATAACCTCTCTCAGTTTTTGTTATCTCAGAGTGGTCTTCCTATGGTATCCAATTTTTAGCTGATGGAAAAAGTGTCAAATGCAAGCAGTGGAAAGTTGCAAAGTGGTGCAACTTTCATTATGCGACTTGTGTGAGAAAAAGAACCATTCCAATGCATATGAATAGATATTTTTATGCTAGTAATGGTCCTCTTTCACACCCAAACACACGGAATCGCTCTAAGCTACGTTCAACCGGATCAATCCCTTAAGGGTCCAAAGTGCAAAATGGCTGCAAACTTTAGCATGTTGTTACTCGAATACCATGATGCTTAGAAACTTATCGTATGATTGTATGGGATCGTTTTGGGCCCCTTTGCAATAATATCTCTCAATTTTTGTTATCTTAGAGTGGTTTTCCTATGGTGTCCAATTTTCAACTAATGGAAAAAGTGTCAAATGCAAGCAGTGGAAAGTTGCAAAGTGGTGCACCTTTCGTTTTGCAACTCGTGTGACCAAAAAAACTATTCCAACACATCTACATAAGTATTTTTACACTATGAATGGTCCTCTTTCACACCCAAACACACAAAATCGCTCTGAGCTACGTTCAACCGAATTGATCCCTTAAGGGTCCAAAGTGCAAAATGGCTACAAATTTTAGCATGTTGTTACTCAGATACCATGATGCTTAGAAACATATCGTCTAATCCTATGTCATCGTGTTCGACCCCTCTGCAATAATCTCTCTTTGTTTTTTTTTTTTTATCTCAAAGTGGTTTTCTTGTGGTGTCCAATTTTTAGCTGATGAAAAAAGTGTCAAATGCAAGTAGTGGAAACTTGCAAAGTGGTGCAACTTTCATTATGCAACTTGTGTGACCAAAAGAACCATTCCAACGCATCTAAATAGGTATTTTTATGCTATGAATAGTCCTCTTTCACACCCAAACATGCGGAATCGTTGTGAGCTATGTTCAACCGGATCGATCCCTTAAGGGTCCAAAGTACAAAATGGCTGCAAACTTTAGCATGTTGTTACTCGGGTACCGTGATGCTTAAAAACTTATTGTCTAATCATATGGGATTGCATTGTGCCCATCTACAATAACCTCTCTCAGTTTTTGTTATCTCAGAGTGGTTTTCCTGTGGTGTCCAGTTTTCAGTTGATGGAAAAAGTGTCAAATGCAAGCAGTGGAAAATGCAAAGTGGTGCAACTTTCATTCTGCAACTTGTGTGACCAAATAAACTATTCCAACGCATCTGAGTAGGTATCTTTACACTAGGCATGGTCCTCTTTCGCACCCAAACACACAGAATCACTCCGAGCTATGTTCAACTGGATCGATCCCTTAAGGGTCCAAAGTGCAAAATGGCTGCAAATTTTAGCATGTTGTTACTCGGATACTGTGATGCTTATAAACTTTTTATATGATCCTATGGGATCATGTTGGGACCCTCTACAATAACCTCTCTTGGTTTTTTTTTTATCTCGGAGTGGTTTTCCTGTGGTGTTCAGTTTTCAGTTGATGGAAAAAGTGTCAAATGCAAGCAGTGGAAAGTGGCAAAGTGGTTCAACTTTTGTTCTCCAACTCGTGTGACCAAACGGATTGTTCCAACGCTTCTAAATAGGTATTTTTACACTAGAAATAGTCCTCTTTCGCACCCAAACATGTGGAATCGCTCTAAGCTACGTTCAATTGAATCAATCCCTTAAGGGTCCAAAGTGCAAAATGGATGCAAACTTTAGCATGTTATTACTCGGATACCGTGACGCTTAGAAACTTCTCATCTGATACTATGGGATCATGTTGGGTCCCTCTACAATAACCTCTCTTATTTTTTGTTATCTTGGAGTGGTTTTCCTATGGTGTCTAGTTTTCAGTTGATGGAAAAAGTGTCATCCGCAAGTAGTGGAAAGTTGCAAAGTGGTTCAACTTTCGTTCTGCAAATCGTGTGACCAAATGGAATGTTCCAACATACCCGAATAGGTATTTTTACGCTATTCATTGTCCTCTTTCTGACTGAAACACTTGGAATCACTCTGAGCTACGTTCAACTGGATCGATCCCTTAAGGGTCCAAAGTGCAAAATGGCTGCAAACTTTAGCATGTTGTTACTCAGATACTGTGATGCTTCAAAACTTCTTGTCTGATTCTATGGGATCACCTTGGGCCCCTCTACAATAATGTCTCTCATTTTTTTTATCTCGGAATGATTTTCCTGTGGTGTCTAGTTTCTAGTTGATGGAAAAAGTGTCAAATGCAACCAGTGGAAAGTCGTAAAGTGGTGTAACTTTCGTTTTGCAACTCGTGTGACCAAACAGACTATTCCAATGCACCCAAATAGGTATTTTTATGTTAGGTATGGTCCTCTTTCACACCCAAACACACAGAATCGCTCTGAGCTACGTTCAACCAAATCGATCCCTTAACGGTTCGACTGTAAGATGTTGAAATAGGCCATTCTGCCTATTGTTCAGGTTGTGTCTCGATGATATGGGCTAGATGTAAGTAGGATAGAGAGTAGGAATAAGAAAAAAACATTGGTAAAGGCATTGGAAGAGATTACTAACATTGCCCCTATTGAAAATTCAGAATTGAGGCCCCTTAGAAGCAAGGCTAGAAGAGGTAAAAAGAAGAAATTGCTTGTAAATAAGTTAGAATAGGTTGGAAATAGGGTGAGGTTGTGGAGTTTTATGTGTTCAAAAGTTCTGCAAGGACAAGGGAGGTCAAAAGTATGTTATGGCATGATGCCCTAGTTGGGAAAATAGAGGTTTCGAATGAAAAAGAGAGGTTTGAGGGAGTAAAAGTGGGTAAAGTCAAGAGAAAGCATAATTTGGTGGTCAATTAAGTTTGTGCAGGTAGAATGAAGAGTGTTGGAATAGGTTTTGAGGTTTGGGTTCAGTTCGCCAGTTCGGCCAATTTTTTTTGAGGGGGGTTTATTTTGTTTTGGGTTCATTGGTACAAAAAACATGTAAACAAAATAAAAAATAAACAAATAAACATACATATATATATATATGCAGCCTAGAAGCATGAATTAGAATTAGAATATCACATAACGTCATATAGACAACAAATCCACCATAAACTTGAATGTATTTAAAACATGCATGATAAATATTCATCGTTGAAACTTGAATTGCGGTAGCTTGATATACAAAGTCTATTGATGCTAGGGTTCAATTTGTATGATTTTGAAAAAAGAAGCCAATTGAGTAGAGTTATCAGTGTTCTTCATAAATCATAAGAATTTTTTTAGTACACTAGCCATTTTGATGTCTTCTTGGAGTCTCAAATATTATTTTGTATCATTGTTACATTGGTCTTGAGAGTGGTAGCTTAATATAGCTCCACAATACAAAATCTAGTTTACTTGTGCAATGTAACAAGGATAATTTTTGAAACTTCCATGCATTGTTAATCTAAAAGGAAAAGTATTTTGCCTAATTTGTATGCAACCATGCTTTTGACATTGTCAAAAAGAGAAAAACTTCCTAAATGATGCAAAGGCATGTCCAAGCAGTTCTAACTCTTCGCATGAGAGAAGAAAGATGTTGGAGAGTACATCAAGTGAGAAAAAAAATTTAATGTGTTTTAGTTTGTAGTATTCCTCTGTTTCTCTACAGATGTGTGATAAATTCTCAGTTCAATGATGTAGAACAATTTTTGAAAAAAGAAAGTTGTGTCACAATCCACTTTCAATCTAGCAAGAAAAGATGAAAGCTCAGTCTCTTGGAATGAAAATGATTGTTTGCAAAACAAATGAATAATAATGAGATAGCTAAGGTGTTTGAAGTGATTTAGAGGTCACTTTTAGGGTTCCCTTGGGTGTGGGTCAAAGTCAAACTCCATAAAACATTAAAAATATGTTTAAAAACACTTTTTTGGATGCCTAGGCATGCAGATTCTATCTTGGTTCACCTGGGTTATGTCTAGGTTCTGCTCGGGTTCTCTTGGGTTCTGCTTGGGCTAACCAAACCCAAAAATGAAGGATCTTGGTCGAACCCATAGGCGAACCGAACAAGGACCCGCACCACTTGAGCGAACTAGGACCAGAAGCAGGGCTAAAATAGAAGAAACTGGTAACATAGATAATGTGTCAAGAAGTTGACTACTTCATCTACTATGAATATTATGTTTTGCAAGTGTTGTGAAGATTATGTCTCCTTTGCTTAATTGAGTTGTTCCAATCAAAGGATTAAATATATTGGAATCTATTTATCAATCATTTCATGGAATACCAATTGAAAATGTGTTTTCTAATTTTAGATAAAGTTGTTTACCATCAATCAATTAATTTATTCAAGACAAACCATGAAGGATAGCAATGATCAATGCTAGGGCTAACCAATTAATAAGTATACACATGAATAATTCAAGCATGTACATGTGAATAAGGGAAGCACAAGTAGTCACAAACACATATGCCTTGAAGTATATACACAAATACATAGTATACACAACTTAATCCAAAGTATATGCACGAATACAAGGTATACACATGAAAACACGTAAGTCACAAAGTATACACGTAAGTTGTAAAGTATACACTTGAATACACATAAGTCATATCTATTGAACCATGAATTTATAACATGCAAATATGGACACCATCGATAAAAATATTTGTATTAACCAAATAGTCATGTACACATACATCAATATATGTTGATATAAGTATAAAATAGCCATATAGGCTTACGAGAATGCCATATAGGCATACAATGTCAAATATATCCAATACAAAATATGTACAAAACTGCCATGTAGGCATACAACAAAGGGCTCTGGAATCAAAAGTCATTGCTCTCCAAGCTCTCGAAATAAACTCTCTCCCTTTTCTTGTCGATCGGATGGTGATAGGTTTGTCACTCATTTGTGTTGCACTGGAGGAGTGCTCCTACTGCTCCTAATACTGTTAAGCTCTTGGTGAAGTTTTAACTATTACAATAAGAAGTAAAGACATTAATATATAGAAATTACAATAAAAAATTATATATTTAACAAAATAATCACTTACAGCCATCTCACGATCACTCTCCACGAGGGAAATATTTGCACGCCGATGTTGAGGCCTGCTTAAGCCCTATATAAACCATCCAAATAGAAATTAAACTATGAATTACTAATGGTTTGATTTTTCACTAGAACTAACATCTATAACAATGAATGTAAATTGAAATTTAGTTATTTTCCTCATACCTCCCCTATCAGAGCCATCGAGGATTGTATATCCAATGAAACACTAATATCCATTGCCCTTGTAACATTTGGAAGTGTTTCCACCTCCAACATCTAAAAATAAAACAACAAATTATTCAATGACAAAAAGTTACAACAGCGATCCACGCCATCATAACTTATAATGTATGAGATCTAATGAAAAAAAATTTGAGTACTTATTAAACTATATATTTTTGATTATCATGCTTACTGGTGTAGGAGCACCTAAATCATGTAATTACAAAATGAACTATATGAGGATTGGTCTAGGAGTTAGTGGTAGAAAGAGTCATTTTGTGTTAAATGAGGTCCATGAGACCATTCATGATGTAATAAGGTTCATTTGAACCATTTAATGTAGTTTGAGTCTTTGGAAGTCTAAGTTACAAATATAAAGTTGTCATTAGTAAAGGATGCATAATTAGCAATGTAAAGGGTTAAAAGCCTTTTAAAGAAAGGTGGTTAGCTGGTTATAAGAATTGGAGGAGGTTATTGAGGATATATTTAGTTATTCCATCATTGTAAACACAAATTTGAAGATTTTGAATGAAGAAATTTAGTTTTGCATTGAAATTACACATTTCTCCTTACATTTCCTGAACTTTGTTGGTTGGGATAGTCCTTACAACTTCATATTTTCATTGAAGGTTGACATGGAATGTTAGGGAATTGAGTCTACTTTAAAATTATTTAGGTTTGATTGAAAATCATTAAGTTTGGCATGAGTTATCTTTGTTTTTTTTTAAACTACTATGTTTTGGTGCAAATTGGTGGTTTGAGAGTATAAAAATGAGTTTCTAAGGAATTCCACCTATTGTAGCCATTGTGACTTGGTGGAATGACCCCATTTTATGTATTATAGGCTTTCAAATTCTGTGGAGGATTGAAGGATTGTGTATGTGGGTTTTGGGTGTTTCCCTAGGTTGAGTTTGAGTGATTTTCCTTATGAAAGTGAGTAACTAAAGGGCGGTTTATGATTTTTGTGGAGGGAATGACCTATATAATGAATTTTTAAGCTTGTGCAGGTGTAATTAATAGTGTTAGAATAGGTGGAAAAGTATGAGGAGGCCCGGAGGTATCATTTGCAATAAACCCTCCTTTTGAGGGCGTAAAACCAAGGGTTTTATAGTTTTCTATATTAGAAGAGTTATCTATGGAGAATAATGGTGTATTTAATGGTTTTTTGGAATTTAAATTGCTAACCCAAGGTTTTAGAGGGTTTGGTGGATTTTAGAGGGTACTCTCTTTGTAAAAGTGGGCTAACCCACTAGCCTTTTTCATGGTAGGTGTATTGGATCTCTGATCTGGTCCAAAAGAGTTGATATTGGCTTTCATGTATGTTATATAACTTGAAAATGGGTATCTTAATCATCTATGATTTTTCTATGTGTTTTTGGAAAAATTGGTAAAATAGCCCTAAAACCGGGTAGCCACTATTACTAGGGAAAGCTTGCTTGAAAGGTGAAATTCGATGAGATCCTTTGAATTTTATTTGGAGACTAATTGATATCCACTTGATTGTCTTTTGAATGGTTTTCAAGTTCTTTTAATCTTGTTAGATTCCTTTTAAAGGCAGGTTGACATCTTGAGTGGTTTTGAGTCCTCTAACTCTATATTAAAGTGGTATCAAAGCGAGGAAGTAGATCTCTTGAAGATTGAAGGAGAAGCATTGGAAGGTGACAAGACATTATGGCCATCATAATGTTGGATGGGAAAGAGGAAAAAATTAGGAATGCCATTTTCTAGACTAGATGCAAATACAGAAGCAAAGTATGTAAAGTAATGATTTATTCAGGTTCATTGGATAATGTAGTTTCAAAAGAAATAGTAAAAAAGCTACACTTGACAAGAATAATCCATGAATCAACTTACAGGGAATATTAGGTAAATGATAGTCAACATGTTGTGGTTAGAGAGCAAGCATTGTAGATTTTCATATTGGTCCTTACAAAGATGTTGTACTATGTGATATTATGCCTATAAGAGATTGTCATATGATACTAGGTAGAGCTTGGAAATTTGATAGGTTTTCTATACTTGATGGAAGACTTTATGTGTATGTGTAGATGTCTAAATTTGGACACTTAATTTATCCAAATTCATCCCCTTTCATTTTATTTTCGTTAATTAAGTAATACTGCTATTATTTAATTAATAGCTTTAATTCTGCCAAATCCCTAAGGTATTTAATCAATAATACCTTATCTCTTTAATCCTCCTTCCATCAATTGAATTAAATAAATATTACATTTATTTAATTCCCTTCATGTCACATCCTCCATCATTTTTATCTTATCATAATCCATCTTCTAATATCATCATTAAGGTGTGCACATGCCTAATCCTTGATCAGGATGTGTCACATCCTCCAACTTTTGCAAGTTGGTCTCTAATCTCTCTTAGCCACCTAACCTTCCTCTAATCCTTCACTAACTAGCCTAATCAACCTCAAGGAATTTTTAATTCCTTTTATCCTTCCAAGGAATATTAAATTCATTTTTCTCTTCCCCATGTGATCTTTGACTTGTCACATCAAGTCATATGTGAGATCTAACCCTCTTCTAATCTTCATTAATTAATCTAATCAAGTACTTGCACAATCCTAATCACTTAATTGAGTCAACCCTATTAAATACTTTTCTTTTTTGACAAGGCATCTCCATTCCCCATGTGCATTTTTAATTCACATTTAATCCCCCAATGCATTTAAGGAATTTTAAATTTCTTCCCTCTTCCCCATGAGGGTATTTGAGGAATTTTTAATTCCTCACATGTCCTCTCACCCACATGGGGACAAGGACCTCCTTTATGAGGAGATCTTGTCTAATCCCAAGGTACTTTGTACCCCCATCCATGTCATGTACTTCTCCTTCCACCTCATCTCCACCTCATCTTTCTTAAGCCTCTCCCCATGCCACATGTCAAGATGTGAGGGCTTGTGATTTCTCAACTCACCTTAGCCTTACATCTTGATATTTGGTGGCTCAATCTTGGCCATCCATCTCTTCTAGGAATTCTCAAAATTCCTATAAATACCCCCTCTTTTCTCTCATTTTAGAGGAGATCATTTTGCTAGCCAAACTCTTGCAGTTTTGTTTCTCAATCTACACTTAGCCATTTTCATGTTTTTATCCACTTGCACTCATCCTCACAACATCATTTAGCTTGCATCTTGTGCCATCCAAGGAGCATACACATCAAAGATCGAAGGGCCAACCAAAGGATCGATTCAAGACAAGGTATAAAGTTCCATTTGTTGTTTTTATCTTGTATTGATTCCAACTTAGGCTAATCTTGAGGTGTAGGTTGTTTTTGGTGTTTATTTGCACTCTTTAGTTTGCTGCTCATTTTCTAACGCACATATTTGACCTATCACATTTCTGGCACGCCCGGTGGGACCCACAAACGGGTCTCTTTCTTTCACGTTTGCTGTTTTTTGCATTTTTGCAGGTTCAGGTTATAGAGTGGCCGACCTGTCCTCCGGTGGTGGACCTGTCCTTATCCGGTGGCGGACCTGTCCTCTAGTGGCAGACCTGTCCTTATCCGGTGGTGGACCTGTCCTTCGGTGGCGGACCTGTCCTTATCCGGTGGCGGACCTGTCCTCCGGTGGCGGACCTGTCTTGCTGTGGCGGACCTATCCATATCTGGTGGCGGACCTGTCCTTATCCGGTGGCGGACCTGTCCCTGTTGAGTGGTGGACCTGTCCTCCCGAAGGTGAAATTTCAAGTTTTTGTCAATTGTCTTTTGGTAAACTAGGCACATAGTTTAATTAGAGGGGTCAATAAACCTTGTTTGGCGTGCTTGTGGAAGGCTATTTGACGTATCCAATCCCCTTGTGCCATTTGGCGATCCTGGGTGATGAGAAATCGTAGCTTTCCAAGTCCTTTGAGTCACCCTATTTTCATTTTCTTAGTGGGACCTGCTTGGGGATTTCATCACCCCAAGGGACGATTCCAACCACGCGTACCGGTGGGGTATATAAAGGGGGGAGAGCGAAAGTTGTACCTCAATCCAACCATGTTGTAATTGGCGAAGCATCGGGATGACATGAAGAGTTGGTTCGAGCCTTTAGTATCTCGCTAATGTTCCCGACTCACGCTTGTAACGGGTTGGTGTTCATGGTTTGGGCCTCACGTACCGGGTGTATATCGAGGACTCCTTAGCAACCATGTTCATCCTAGAGTAGAAAACTTTGTTGGCCATACCCATTTCTACTAATCTTAGGGTTGTGCTGTTTGAATTGTCTTTCTCGTGCAAAACCAGTCATTTTCAGGTCAACCAAATCTGTTTATCAGTGTTTCCTATATTTTGGGTCCTTTGCCTTACCCATCCATCAAAAAATCACGCTTAAACTTATGCTTTGGCGGACCTGTCCTTATGTTGTGGCGGACCTATCCTTATGCCGTGGCGGACCTGACCTTCTGCTCTTTCTTCTCGGGGCCACCATTTCCACATCATTTATCCAATTGACTCCATTCAAAAACAATTCTTCTCAGTTTTTCGTGCTCTTTCCAACGACATATAACACTTCATACTTTTGAGCAACTTTTTCTCCGGTGGCGGACTTGTCCCTGTAGTGGCGGACCTGTCCTTCCGGTGGCAAACCTGTCCTTATGCTGTGGCAGACCTGTCCTTCTGCTCTTTCTTCCTGGGGCCGCCATTTCCACATTTTTTATCTGATTGACTCCATTCAAAAATAGTTCTTCTCAATTTTTCGTGCTCTTTCCAACGACATATAACACTTCATACTTTTGAGCAACTTTTTCTCCAGTGGCGGACCTGTCCCATCGGTGGCGAACCTGTTCTTTCGGTGGCAGACTTGTCCCTCCGATGGTGGACCTGTCCCTCCAATGGCGGACCTGACCTTCCGGCGGTAGACCTGTCCCTCCGGTGGCGGACCTGTCCTTCCGGTGGTGGACTTGTCCTGCTGTGGCAGACCTGTCCTTATAGAGTGGCGAACATGTCCTTCTGCTCTTTCTTGCCGAGGTCACCATTTCCACATTGTTTATCCGATTGACTCCGTTCAAAGGCAATTATTCTCGTTTTTTTGTGCTCTTTCCGATGATATATACCACTTCATACTTTTGAGAAGTTGGCTGAGGCACCTTTTTCTTCACCATCGGCCTCCTCAAGGGGGGTATACCCTACCATTCTCTTCGTTTACTCATTTTGAGTAAACTATCATCCATTTAACACATCCTTTCATCATTCTGAACTCTCGTTCTATCATTTTTCTCATCCGTTTACTCGTTCCGAGTAAACGTTCATCCATTTAACATATCCTTTCATCATTCTGAACTCTCGTTCTATCATTTCGATCATCCGTTTACTCATTCTGAGTAAACGTTCATCCATTTAACACATCCTTTCATCATTCAGAACTCTGGTTCTATCATTCTGATCATCCGTTTACTCGTTCCGAGTAAACGTTCATCCATTTCACACATCCTTTCATCATTCCGAACTCTCATTCTATCATTTCAATCATTCATTTACTCATTTCGAGTAAACTTTCATCCATTTAACATATCCTTTCATCATTCTGAACTCTCGTTTTGTCATTTCGATCATCTTTTTACTCGTTCCGAGTAAACTCTCATCCATTTAACACATCCTTTCCTTTCATCATCCTCATTTTGAACTCTCGTTCTATCATTTCGATCATCCGTTTACTCATTCCAAGTAAACATTCATCCATTTCACACATCCTTTCATCATTCAGAACTCTCGTTCTATCGTTTGATCATCAGTTTACTCATTCGAGTAAACATTCATCCATTCAACACATCCTTTCATCATTCAGAACTCTGGTTCTATCATTCTGATCATCCATTTACTCGTTCCGAGTAAACATTCATCCATTCAACACATCCTTTCATCATTCTGAACTCTTGTTCTATCATTCTGATCATCCGTTTACTCGTTCCGAGTAAACATTCATACATTTCGCAGTCCCTTTCATCATTTTGAACCCTCGTTCTATCGTTCTGATCATTCCTTTACTCATTCCGAGTAATCGTTCATCCATCCCGATCAACTGTTTGCTCATTTGGAGTATTTGTTCATCCATTTCTATCATCCATTTCTCCAATCAAATCATCGCTTTCCCCATCCAAATCCCCTGGACTTCGTCTCGAGTTATTATCCAAATTGACCGAAGTGTCTGATCTGATCGTCATCATTAACATCCTCTTAGGATTGTCACCCATCCTAAGTTAATCATCATCGTCGGGCCAATCAATCCATTTTCAATCTCAAAGTGGATTCGGTGTCGCAATCATCCATTCATCCTTTAATCTGATCAATCAGCATCCTAAGTCATCTAAGATAATCTTTGAACAAGATTTGTAGTCTCTTTCGTCATCCATCAGTCGATCTTATCAATCAATCATGGATCGATCTTATCTAATCCAATCTAATCCAATCCAATCCAATCGCATCCCTATCCAATCACATGCGACCCAATCAATCTACCATCTCAGTGGTTAGGTGTCATAATCATCATTTGATCATCCAATGATCATCAAAATCAATCCCATCGTATCATCCAATCATCCTAATCTGAGCTTTAATCCAATCCCAATCTGAGCTTGTCCTAAATCCTGATTTGGGATTTTGTCCATTTCCATCCAAAATCTTTATCCATCATCTTTATCCTTTCATCATCATGAATTCTTATCCTCCATCAATAGTGGTCAAGGGAAACCCTAATTACGTCGACGACGATAATGAAAGTCTTGTTGATCAAGAGGTATACGACATAGATCCCCTTGACACTATCATTGCTAGTAAGCTTTCTCCACCCACATTCCAAAATCCAATCACCCCATTAAGTTATCCCATCATGTCTTCATCTATGCCTAATCACACTCCTTATGCTACCTTTGACAAGGGATGTCCACCATATCCATCATATCCTTCATCTACATCATCCCCTTATCCTAGTTTTCCATCACAATACCCCTATCTTGATCCCCCATCCACATCCTCTTATCTCAATCCTTCATCCACATGTACCCACTACCCTAATCTTCCATACCAATCCGCTCAGCCTAATCCTACATTCACACCTTCCTATCCTAGTCAAACACACCCATCAACTTACCCTAATCCAACATCTGCATCTCCCTATATTAATCCAACACCTGCATCTTCCCATCCTAATCCACCATCCCAATACCTTTATTACAACACACCGCCCATATCTTCTACCTACAATCCATCGTCCATGTCATCCTATCCTAATTCCCCATGCCCATATCCTTACCTTAATCCTCCATCTAGCCTTAATCTTCCATCTAATCCTAGTCCACTAATCCATAAACCTTCATCCACTCCCACCTCACCATCTCAGCCTAGCCTATTCAAGTTTCTCCAAGGACTTATAACAAAGGAAACATCCCCCACTCCACACATTGTAGTCGTGGAACCATGCCATCCCAACCCATCATCCATGGTCATTAGTGATGAGACCCTTCTCCATCCAACACCTATCATTGATGATACCATCACATCCTCTGAATCTACTAAGTCCCCATCTCCTACCATCACATCTACCAAATCCATTGAACACCCACCCCCTCCTCGAGAGCCTTCGAACACATTGCGATACCCAAATCCAATCCACTTCTTCACTCCTAGTATCCATTCCCAGGAATATTTTGAATCCTCCATCCTTCCATCTTCCCCACTTGAAGAGTCCCCATGACTCCATTATCATGCCTCCCGCACACAATGAGTCATGCCAAGAGCCTGATCCAAAGCATGCCAAAATATCCCCTCCTCCAGATCAAGATCCTACCATCCATCTAGTCTACCCAAGATCACAGTCCCCCATCCATTCCATCCCATGATCCTCTTGACATTCAAGATTCTACCGATCCACCTTCATCTCCATTGCATGAGCCTGCTACCACAAAATCAGATCTATCATATCCCCTACTCCCTCTCGATACCACCCATCCAAATGTTGCTATCCCACCATCTCCTTCTCGGGATCCCCCATCATCGCCTAAAAATGCTATCCCCACACTGCTTGCATATCCCCTTGGTACTCTCACATTCTTCCATGGTGGCCTCCTTGTAGAAGAAAAACACAGTGTATATACCACCCATCATCCCCCACCTAATAATGGACTTGCATCATGTTTTAAGAATAACAAAAATCATATCATGGATCAAATGCTCAAGAACATGAACTATAAAGGAAAAGGTCTAGGCCTTCACGAGCAAGGTATTTTAGAGCCCATCCAAGTCAAAGAACAAATCTGCATGCACGGTCTTGGATTTATTCCCCAACACTCACAATCTAAACACATTGGTACAACCTCTAGACGTACTCAACGAGCCTTTTCCAAAAGAAATGTCAGCTCTTCCCATCGCTCCACCAAATCATGTGCTGCCATCCCTCCTCCTCTATCGTATCACCTCAAAACAACCATCCATATTCCTCCTTCATCTGCTCCATCCATTTTGGGTCCTTACATCCCTCCATCCACCATCTCTCATCCTTCATCTACTCTATCCATCTTGGTCCGTATATCCCAAGATCACCTCCTCCATCTCATCTTTTCACCCATCCAACACCTATACATGTCATCCATCATAAACATCCCTCTCGCATATCCCATAATCAGGATCAACAAAGGCACATACCTAAACATCCCCCATCTACACGTAATCCCCATACTCCTACCTCCATTGCTCCACATCGTCCATCCCCTCACACCCATCCCATTGCTAATAAATTCACTTTGGATGCTAACATAAAAATGCATAAATCCAAACATCCACATGAATCCAACGCTTCCCATGTCCCCTCTAAAAGACATGGTAAAGAAAAGAAAAACAAAATCCTAAATCAAAATCAAATCTATAGCTTGCAAAGAGCCAGCAAAGCAAAGATCAAAACCATGTGGATCCCAAAGAAAAAAGATGCAATGCCATCAAATGAAAAATATGTAAGAAAATCCAAAGTTGCTAATCCAAAAGCTAATTATACACCCCTTTCATCTCCTAAATCTGTTTTGGGTCCCTATGTCCCGAAATTCGCTATTCCATCTCCTCCATTATCCCCACATTCTCCATCCATTAATCCTTTTATCTTTTCACATCCACCACCACATGTGCCAATGTTGGTCCTGAACTCATCTCTCCATCACATATCCACCCCATCATTCTATCCATACCATTTCCAACATCCCACCCATTATCCCCTGTATCTTCCCCATCAAATCCCTCTCATTCATCCTCTAGCATAATCCATTTATCCTAAGGTTGTACCAACATCCAACAGTTGGTTTGAACATGAGCTCTTAATACCTCGTATGGAACTTGATGATTGAGTCCTTCATCCATATCATTATCACATGTCTTCTAAATCCACTTATTTGCCTCCCTATCATTATCCATCTCCTTCCACATGCTATCCAAAAAGTCAAAAAAATTCAAAAAGTCAAAAAAATCAAAAATCAAAAAATAAAATAGTAAAGAGAAACAATTTGTCCAATGGTCAAAACTTGGCAAACAAGCACCTTGGATAAGTACCATGATGAAAACCTGGCAAACAGGCATCATGCGTAAATCCCCATCTGCACTCGGGGTAGCTTCTTGATATGCATTCCCTCCATCTGCTATACTTCCTTCTACGCTTTCAGCTATGCACCCATCTTCTTACTATACATCATTTTCGTCCATCCCCTCCACCCTATCAAGCTTACACATCTTGCTTGGCATATCTCACTTATCCCAATCCTTCCATCCTCCTTGTGATCTTGATAACAATGGGGCAAACATATAAGATGCTTTGGACACCTCATAGCATACATTCCCCTCATCCGCACACTATCCTAATCCTCATTCGCACTCGTCTATCTTCCTTATCCACCCGTCATGCTACCTTCCATATCCCTTCCTTATCCATGCATCCTATCTTCATCCATCTCACTCTTTTATCTTCCCATCCACTTATCTTCCATCCTTCATTCCTCCCCGCACATGACATATCTAGAGTGGGGGCATCTGTCTTCCTTTGTGCTATAGTCCTTGGAGACATCATTCATCCTGTCAAAGCACTTCCTTCCATTCCCCTATCCTCATTTCCTTATCATTATATCCCCATCCCCATCCTCATCCTCCTATCCATCCATCAAAACACTCCCTTTCATATCCCCATCCTTGTCTTCCTACCAATCCCTTACGTCTTCCCGTCCTCGTCTTCTTATACATCCAAACATTCCTTTTAAACCTCCTTATCATTCTCCATCCATCCTAGCATCTATCCATCTACCTAGCCAATCCCCTCTATTCATCAAATCTCTTCTCCCTCCCCATCCCTATCTCACTATTCCATCTCTACATATCTCCCCCATCCTTTTCATCTCTCGATCCTCATCTCTTTCTCCTCATCCCATCTTATAATCCCTTGTCATTGGTATCTCTCCATCATATCATCCTCCCAATTCATCTTTTGATGATTTGGGTAACTATCCAATCCCTGAGCTTTGTGATCACCATCATCCTTCATTCCAATCCAACAGGTCTATCTTGTCTCTCGTGTTGCGTCATCAAGCTATGCCCTTATCTCACTGGTTCCAATCATTTTAACCCCTTATCTAGGGTTATCTCATCATCTTTCATCCATCACTTGTCTTTGGCCCTCTGTCGAACTACGTTGCCCCTGCACTTTCATGTAGGCAAGGTCGATCATTTGATCCACCCCCGGGGTTCCATCCATCATCGATCTATATTGTCCACTTTTCTCCTGTTCTCCATCCTATCTTGGTCATCCATCGAAATCTCCATCATGGTCAGTCGTCAACCTTTTATCGAACTACGAGGGCTCTGTGCTTCCATGTAGGCAAGGCTAATCTTTGATCGGCCCCTGAGCCCCTAGGTTGCTAAGATGTGTTAGTCTCCTATCTTGTGTCATGTCTCTCTTGTCACGTCGTCAAGCTATGCCCTTATCTAGCTGGATCTTAACAAATGTGATTCACTTGTATCATCAAATCCAATCAGTTCTGAATATCCTGCGTCATATCAATCTTTTAATTTAGTATCCATCATCGGTCTCAACAGGATGCATCCTTCCTAATAGACCTCATCAATCCCATCCATCCCCTTGATTGATCCTATGGCAAAGAACATTTGAAATTAATTGTGATCTTTTGATGCTTTTGGCTTTTGTTTATCATTTGAGCTCCCTATCATCACTTGTCATGGTCGCCTTGATCCATCATATCATGGTGTGCTTTGACTAGTCAACATAGGGGTGTATCTTGATCTTTTCTATCTTCTTGGTTGTCCCACGTAGTACCCACCAAGATCCCTGAGGTCTTGTGTTACGCTGGGGCATCCTTGTGTGCTTGTGGTTATCCCAATACCTGGCCCGACCAAAGTCACCATGACTTTGGGGTGTTGGGATAGCCTTCTTGTTTGTTATGTTTGTTTTATGCATTAGACACTAATCTGCCTTGGTTCTTCATACCTTGGCATCTTGTGTCTTATGCTATAGCAAAAATCAGTGCTTCGACAATGGAAAATTGCATTTAGATTTCATTTCCCCTTCATCCTCTTGTCTATCAAAATCCCCCCCATCCATTCATCTTTCATCACACTCCCCTCCCAATCTTCCCTCACATTGCATCATCTCATCCATTTCGAGAGCCCACTCGTGTTCTCCTGAACCTGCATGTCCTCTTGAGGGGGCATCCTTCATCCCTAACTTTCATCTTTACCCCCATCATCTTCCTTCCTAGTCACTTCTTTGAATGACTGGGGCATCTTTTCCATTCTAACCATCTTCTTCTAGGTTCTATGTTTTAATATTCTTTGAAATGATGCTACTTCGTAACACCATCTCAAAGAGGGGTAAAATGTAGATGTCTAAATTTGGACACTTAATTTATCCAAATTCATCTCCTTTCATCTTATTTTCGTTAATTAAGTAATACTACTATTATTTAATTAATAGCTTTAATTCTGCCAAATCCCTAAGGTATTTAATCAATAATACCTTATCTCTTTAATCCTCCTTCCATCAATTGAATTAAATAAATATTCCATTTATTTAATTCCCTTCATGTCACATCCTCCATCATTTTTATCTTATCCTAATCCATCTTCTAATCTCATCATTAAGGTGTGCACATGCGTAATCCTTGATTAGGATGTGTCACATCCCCCAACTTTTGCAAGTTGGCCTCTAATCTCTCTTATCCACCTAACCTTCCTCTAATCCTTCACTAACTAGCCTAATCAACCTCTCAAGGAATTTTTAATTCTTTTTATCCTTCCAAGGAATATTAAATTCCATTTTCTCTTCCCCATGTGATCTTTGACTTGTCACATCAAGTCACATGTGATATCTAACCCTCTTCTAATCTTCATTAATTAATCTAATCAAGTACTTGCACAATCCTAATCACTTAATTGAGTCAACCCTATTAAATGCTTTTCTTTTTTGACAAGGCATCTCCATTCCCCATGTGCATTTTTAATTCACATTTAATCCCCCAATGCATTTAAGGAATTTTAAATTTCTTCCCTCTTCCCCATGAGGGTATTTGAGGAATTTTTAATTCCTCACATGTCCTCTCACCCACATGGGGACAAGGACCTCCTTTATGAGGAGATCTTGTCCAATCCCAAGGTACTTTGTACCCCCATCCATGTCATGTACTTCTCCTTCCACCTCATCTCCACCTCATCTTTCTTAAGCCTCTCCCCATGCCACATGTCAAGATGTGAGGGCTTGTGATTTCTCAACTCACCTTAGCCCTACATCTTGATATTTGGTGGCTCAATCTTGGCCAACCATATCTTCTAGGAATTCTCAAAATTCCTATAAATACCCCCTCTTTTCTCTCATTTTAGAGGAGATCATTTTGCTAGCCAAACTCTTGCAGTTTTGTTTTTCAATCTACACAGCCATTTTCATGTTTTTATTCACTTGCACTCATCCTCACAACATCATTTAGCTTGCATCTTGTGCCATCCAAGGAGCATACACATCAAAGATCGAAGGGCCAACCAAAGGATCGATTCGAGACAAGGTATAAAGTTCCATTTGTTGCTTTTATCTTGTGTTGATTCCAACTTAGGCTAATCTTGAGGTGTAGGTTGTTTTGGTGTTTATTTGCACTCTTTAGTTTGCTGCTCATTTTCTAATGCACATATTCGACCTATCATAGTATGAAATTGAAAAAGATGGGAAAAATTATACCTTGAATTGTTTGCAGGATTATGGGGCACAAAAAAGGATAGGCATGTGTGGAAAAAAGGGAGTTTCTAGAACAAAAGGAACAAAGGGACAAGGAAGAAACAAAGGGGCATAACATAGATACCATAGAGAGATCAAAACACTAGGAAGAAGCATTCAAGAAATTAGAGTAGCTTGAAGACACAAGGAAAACAAAGAAGGTGAAGGTCAGAGGTGAAAAGAACTTGAAGGAATGAGATGAAGATGGAGAATGTGATAAAGACAAAGATAGAGTTTCAGCCACCATATGTGAAAAGATTATTGAGACAATAAGAGTAGAGGAAGATTCAAAGTTAAAGTGTGTAAAGGGTGATGAGAAAGAAATAAGCAAGAGTAAAATGACCTTCAGAGGGCAAGGTAAGCTTGAAGGTTGTGTCAAAGGTAAGAGACATGTAGAAGTTTGTTTATTAAAGGCTAATTTAGTTCTAGGACAGACACCCATGAAGAATACAGTGGTAAATAAAGTTGGGAGAGAGTATTGTGAGAAGAAGATGCTTGGGATAGATGTCGTAAGAAGAGAAGATGAGATCATGAAGAATGAAGGTGAGTTTTTTGAACAAAAGAAACTTTGGCATAATGGAGCCACAAGGGAAGAAGAGTGTTGTCCACTATTTGGGAAAAAGCACAAGATGCGGCAAAACGTTGAAGGAGAGGATGGCAGACCTAAGGACAAAGAGGTCTTGAAAAATGATAAATGAAGGAGGAGGAAGTGTATAAAAAGGAAAATGATGAGAGGGGTGAAATAATTCGTGAAAGGTTTGAAGATGATGAAAATATCATCATTGGGATAGTGATGTGTCTCTTAAGGGAAAATGCAAGTGATAGGAAGGAAAATATTGCAGATACAGTAAGTTATGAGGAAAAAGGTACAAAGAAAACTGAGACAAAATTTTTTATGCAAGTAAAGAAGAGCAAGTTGGTTGAAGTAAATAAATGTGAGAGAATAGTAATCAGAGGGGATGAAGGAAAAATAGATTATGTTCCTGAAATTGATAGGACCAAGGTCCTTGGAATGGAATCTCAGAGGTCTGAGGTAGACAGTCAAGAAGGTGATGAGTTTGAGAATACAGTATAGGCCATGAAGGTAGTGATGGTAGAAGCTAAGGGTCTAATACAAGACCTAAGAGTAGATGATGGATAGGCTATGAAAGCCAAGGAAAAGACAGTAAGCCATGAAGCATGGCAGGAAATAGTGGAAGAGTTTGGAGAGTCTGAGAAAAAGTGTATAGAAGTTGAGAAAAGGTTGGAGTGTGCAGTCACCATGAGAGGTGAAGGAAATATGGTAAAGGTTTTGTAGAGGGTTTCAATAAGGACAAAGACTAAGACTGAGAAGTTGACAGTGCTGGGCTAGGGAATGGCTAAGAGAATATAGTGTGTGTGGTCTCCAAATGAGATGGAGAAGAGAGGAAATTCTGAGATTGGGATAGTGAGTTGTCCTTGTTTGTTGAGTTTAGTAAATTGGTAGTTGTATACTATTGAGACAAGGAATCCAAGCATAGTGAATCTGAGTATAGATGTGAAGTGGAAGGATAAGAGGCTGCGAGTGAAGGGAATCATTGGTTATATCCCTGATTTGTTCATTCTTCTGATAGTGGTCAGACCAAGGGTTAAAATGAAAGTGGAAGGACAAAATGTAGGTTATGTTGCAGAGAATGGAATTGAAGGGAAAAACTACATGTATAATTTGCAAAGGCTCATGGAAGAGCATGAACAAGAGATACTAATGCATGGTTGTTTAGTTTTTTATATTTAATTTTTGTTTGCAAGTGTTAATGAAGAAAAAAGGCAACAAGAAGATCCATCTGAGGAAGATCAAGCATGGCAAGACCAAGACAAAGCAAAGCATGAAGGGTACAAAGTGTCTTGGAGGAAGATTTCCATGCAAGGGACTTGGAGTAGGTTTGAAGGGATCGTGCAGAAGGTTGGAGAAGACCTATGGAGTTATTTATGGGGCATAAATATTTTGTACCCAGGGAGTACAGTGCAAGAGCACCTAAATCATGTGATTGCAAAATGCACTATATGAGGGTTGGTCTAGGAGTTAGTGGTAGAAAGAGTACTATTATGGTTTCATAGATTTTTTCCAAGCATCCATAGTTTGTCATCCAGGTGCACCTTTGCAAGCACATGCCTCCATGTGAAGTAATTGCATCACTGCTTATGTTGACTTTCTAAACAACTATATTGTAGTTGAAATTTTGTCATCTATCAACATCTAGTTATTAGTTATGGAATGTGAAGTAATGCTTTGAGTTTGAATGATGTGCAATGCAACGTAACCAAGGATATGAATATAAACTACACAAATCTATTAAGTACAATTCATTAGTTAAACTCTTTATTCTATTACCTGCATGTAGGTTTGAGTAAATCCACTAGCACTGGGAGGTGTCCCCTTGAAACCTCCAATATTACCCTGTTCAACATCCAAAATCACATATTAAAATACCATTCGTAAAAAAATGCTATTAACATGTAATAAATTTATAATTATTTACTAGTTACATACCCCACCAATAGGTGTACTGCAGAAAAAAGTAGGTGGAGGGCTGGTGTATCCAGTCTCAACACTATGACAATGAAAATAGCCCTACTGCAATTTTATTAAAATCATAAAACTAAATTAGTTAATCTTGCATTTCAAAATTGAAATCTAATAAATTAAATTCAATGAACATGCTAACTTTTACCTAAGTATCAATGCCATACGCATCATGCAAAATGTCAGCCACCCTCTCCATCTCTGTAGCTGCATACGGATCCTACGTAGTAGCCTTCTAAGTGCTGATGGGGTCATATGAACAAGTCACCCTACAAGATTGACACACATGGGTTCGAAGGCCACCACTCGAAGACTCCCTTGGAGGGCACTGTAGAATAGGGCTAGTACAATGGATGACACTTTGGGTCAAAGTACTGATCGCCTGCAATGTCTCTAAGTTGACACTCTCCTTCACGATGACAGGCATAACAAAGTGCTCATGAGGTGGCCTAGCAAGAGCTTGTCTCCCTTGCCGCATATGATCTGACTGTGCACCAAGCCGATCCTAAGCCAACCCTCACCTCTACCCTGGAAGTCCCTCATATCAAAATAATTTAGGATTTTTTTCAATATGAACTCACTATATGGTTTCCTAAGAAAATAGTGGGGGAATTCACAATTGTTGCATGGTCGGTCATCAAAGAACATGTACCACCTATCATAAAAATAGTTCCTAATCTCTTGGTGGTGGCACGAAGGAATAGGAAACCTCTTCACATTGAGGCTAAGATTTTGATTTGTGCGTGGGTCAGTGAATAATGAGCACAAATCACCTTTTGTAATTTTTAAATCCTTTACTTGTTTATATGATAGTTTATCTGCATAATATGCCCTAGCTGCCTGCCTCCTATCTTGCAATCCAATTATTTGTTTGCTAATTGAATCTACATTTTTTAACATATCTTTCAATGAATTTTCCAGGGTCATTCTTTATGTGGTTGAACCATTTGGATCACTCAACCTACTAATAAAATCCTCAATTTATTTTTGTTGTTCTTAATTTCACTCATTAAATTTTGTTGAGTGCCAGGAGGGTGTTGTGTGATTGGTGGAGGAGGTTGTTGTTGAGGTTGATTTTCTTGTTGAGGATTTTTAGGGTTTGTAGGTTCATTTGCATCTCCTATAAATTCAAAAAAAAATATATCAAATATAACCTAAAACTAGCAAAATCAACCTAAAACTAAGAAATTCAAAACAAACACCAAACAATACTTACCTCTCCCACCTCTTCGTCGTCGTGGCACCATCCTTGCAAAGAAATAGCAATTTTTGTTGAATATTTTTACACAATACCTCCTCCTAGAACACAAGCACAAATGTTGGGGGTTTTGGCCATGGACAAAACAAAAAAATGGTCGAAATGAAAATGAATAACTTTCACTTCTTTTTTTCTTTTAACATGAAATAACGCGAGTGCATTATAACATGCTCGCAATATGAGTTTTCAAACTCTTTTTAAAAACTGGCCACAAAATTTCTACCCAACTTCATGCACCTACCCCAAGGAAAACCCCTATTTACTAACCTTAAACTATTTTTCCCCTATTGCATGTTTGTTTGTAGCCTTTTGTGTGTAGATTTAACAAGATTTTTGGTGTTGAAGATTGGTTTACAAGTCAAATAGGTGCTTCAAGTCAACTTAAGTGTATTTCAAGCTTGGAGAAGGTTTTCTGTCTGTTTTCTATAGAAATGACTTCGACAACCCAACAAGTAGTGATTTCCAGATTTGGTGTTGCAGAGTTGTCTCTTGATTTTTCAAAATTTTGGGAGAGAACTGATACACCACCTATGGCGAATGAGACCCACCTTAGGATTTAAAATCTAAATTTTGTCAGATTCTGGATCCCGACAGATAGAAACTTGTTTCTGATAGTTTTTCACCAAGAGGAGGACTAATTCTCCACCCTGGGCGAATGAACCCTGTTATCTCCTAGAAATGCACCCTATGTAAAGTTCTGAAAAACTGAGCTTTCTAGAGAAACATGGGATCATTTTGAGGCTGTGGGTTACCTAAAGTTGAAATGAACCTCTGGATAAGGTCGGCTCCTAACTGGTAATATCACTTGACTACTAATCTTTGTAAGGAAAATGGAGGAGGAGTGCATGAGAATGAAAATTAAATCTTATGGTGATACACCAAATTTTTTCAAACATGTACAGCTGCTTAACACACAATTTTAAATCAACTAATAAAAGTTGATATGCACAACTCAATACTCATATGATACTGCATAAACAATTCATAAGAAAGCTACGATACATACAGTCGTAGAAGGATGATAAGTTTTCCTCACAACTAAAACTATTTGTATCACCAGCATAACCTATAACGTGCAATATACATATCTCCTCTGCTCAAAAAGTGCCATTAATGAGACATATTAACAAGGAATAAGAAGACTCACATGTAAATTTATCAATCATCCAACACACTCAATGAAATAGATAACTAAGAAGGCAGAAAATGCTTTCTTTATTGATCTCCAAAAAACTCTACCATACAATATCTATAAATGAGTTACAAAGCTCAGTATTCTCCTCTAAGGACTCATAGAAGTCACAAAGCAGAAAAATACAGGTAAGAACTGTCTACAAAAAGAGGCAAAAATGCCATATATACCAAAACTAAAAGTGTCACCCCTTTGTTTTAGGGTTTACAAAATATCCATTTTTTTCAAAAGGGTCGACCCTCAAATATTTTGGAAATAAAGCTAATGCATTCAATGTGCATCCCTCGTGTCCACGTCAGTGAAAGATCACTCCAGGGATGGCCCTTTAGATCTTTTGCAACCATGCATTTAATGTACTAACCTCTTGCCTCTGTGTCCACTCTCGAACTTCCTTGAAGAGCTGCCTTGAATGCCCCTAGAGAATTACTATTAATATCGATCTTCCTTTTGCCAGTAGACCTCACACCTGTCCCCGAGACTAACGGCTTCTTCTTTCTACTCAAGATATTTCTATAGGTTGACTTCCTTTGCAAGTAGCTTTAGACTTTCCCATTAGATCTCCACACCATTGTTCACCGACTTGCTCCATCACCTTTGATCTCAGAATAAGTCCGTGTCATTTATGCTCTGTTGATCTTGTTCACAGGGGTAGTCAAATAGTCAAATGGCTAATGGTTTGCCTTTAGTTCTCTTTGATTGGTTGAACATATGCCATGCAAGATCCCAGGCAGTCAAAGATTATTCAGCCAGAATCGCATGTTGGTGAGACACTGGCTGTGTCTCCCCGATGCGATCATGCTCTATAGCAGCGATCGGCATAGCTTACCACTATCGGCAAGACTTCACATTGAATGCAAAAGTTATATCGATATCATAGAAAAGCATCGGAAAGACAATCATTTTCAGCTAGACATCATGGCGAGCCCTCAGGAGTCATACCGATATCACCATTTCATTGCTTGGACATCCACATTCGGCAAGAGATCTCACTGAAGTCTTAGCAGATCCATCATTGTCGGCAAGAAAAACATTAGTCAGGAAGACCTCATACCGAAGGCATGAACCTTCGGCGAGACACCATCGGGTCGGCGGGACATCTCCCCGAGTTCAAAACACTACGCCGACACGAACTCCTTTCGGCAAGACAACATCAGGCTGGCAAGACCTTTCACCAAAGCCATTTTGTTTCGCCAAGACCTCAGTTCGTCAGCAGGACCTCTCACCGAAGGTAAACAACTCTCCCTAACAATGACCTTGTGAACAACTTTCGGCGTGACTCCCACCAGTCAGGAAGACTTCTCCCCGAAGACACCTCCATTCGCCGAGACCTCACCCTTTCGGGAAGACATCTCTCTAAAACCATTCACTTCAGAGAGACTCCCCATCATTGGTGAGACATTACACTGACTGCTTCCATTCCTCCCGAGCTCGAACCTTCTTTCGGTGAGACTCCCACTGGTCAGCTAGACACTACAGCAAAAGCACCTTCCGTCGGTGAGACCACCAGTCATCGGCAAGACATCACGTCAAACTCACAGCCTTTCGGTGAGACCTCACTCCATCGCCGAGACATCTCCTTGAGCTCAACATTACACCAAGAGTTCCATTCCCCCAGTGAGACTCTGTTTGATTGATAGGACATCATAACGAACAAGGGCTCCTTTCCCCGATGACAATCCCTTTTCAGCAAGACCTCCCACGATCAACAAGACCTTTCTTCAAACCCAAATTCTTTCGGTGAGCTAGCCCTGTGCACAATGGTCGGCGAGACTTCAACATGTTGGCGAGACATATAAAAACCCATGGGGATTAAAATGTCTGGCCGACCGGTATATTTCCAATGAATAGGACCACACTACTAGTCGGCAAGACAATAGGAGGGTCTCAGCGACTTTCTTCATTAGGAATTTTATGCCAAATCTGATTGAGGCATGCTTTCTAACAGACTTCCTTGAGAAATACATGGGGTGTATGATTTAATCATGCACAACAATGTCGCCATTTGGCCTTCATGAACACTTGAAACATAGATTGCCCTACCTATTTGAGCCCACAGGTGAAAATGAGGTGACATTTCTGGTGACCTCAACTGGATGTTTACTTGCTAAACATGCAAACCAATAGCCTAGACTTGTCCATAGGGCATGGGGTCACTTGATAACTCAGATGTTGATTTAAAACATCAGCTTTGTACATGGCTCAAAATGCATTTGTAACTCAAGAAACAGAGTACTTAGACATTTATGAAAATAGGAAACTACAGAAGTGAAACTATTTACTAAGTTGGGACATCACTTAGGAAATGCAACAACAACTAAACTAAAGTGCAACAACGCTTATTGAATGCATGAAATCTAACCTAAAGCATGTACAAGGAGGAACTTAGCAAACCTCAAAACAAGGCTTGAGGTGTATCCCATTGACTGGGATAGGAAGCACTTCACCTTCAGTTGTGGCCAGTTGGTAAGCATTGTGTTCTTTAAAGTCTTTGATAATAAATGGACCCGTCCACATGTTGTCAAACTTGGTGTGGTGGCCCGGCCTGCCCTTTAGAACATCACATTTCAACACAAGATCTCCCACCATGAAATCTCTTGATCTAGTTTTCTTATAAAATATTCTTTAAGTCAGGGTTTACTGACGTTCCATGTTCTTCATAGCCTTGTTTCTAGTTTCTTCTAACTCCATCAGCTGAGTATATCTTAAGGCAAGCAGATTAGTCTGTTCAAACAGGACTAGTTCACTGGCAATGTCCAAGGTAGGCAACTCAGTAGAAATAGGTAATTTTTCTTCTTTATCATACATCATCATGTAAGGTGAGTTCCCAATCACCTTCTTAAGGGTAATTATGTCTGCCCAAAGAGCAGTCTTTAGCTTGGCATGCCAATCCCTCTGATTTTTTTGAAGCGTCCTTTTGATAATGTTAATTAGATTTTTATTAGTGGACTCAGCAAGTTTGTTTCCCTGAGGATAATAGTTGGAGCTTGTGTTCAAGTAAATGCCATTCTTCAACGCCCAATCAACAACCTTCAAACCAACAAATGCCAGGGCATTGTCAAAAATTATAGAATCTGGGACTCCAAATCTGCAAACCATGTCTTCATAAAAATTCAACACTGTTGTTTCATTAGCTTCCTTCAGAGGCAAAGCTTTTGTCCATCGTGTAAAGTAGTTTGTTGTTGTGATAATCCACCGATGGCCTGCACTTGAGGGTGGATTAATTTCCCCTATGAAGTCAATTCCCCACTTCATAAACGATTGCTCTATCTGAATTGGTTGCAATGGCAAAGCTGCAAGCCTTTCTTTGCCTGAAAAGAAGGCACATTTGGAACATCTCCTGACATATGTATGTGCATCCTTAAACAAATCAGGCCAATAATAGCTTGCTCTTAAAATCTTATATGTTGTTGTCCTTGCAGCATAGTGACCTCCAAGAGGTTCGTCATGGAACTCATGTAATATCTAATGCACTTGATCATTATCAACACACCTGAGCAGTACTCCACTACGATCTTTCCTATACAACACATCATCAATAAAGACGAAAGGAATAGACTAAAGTCGGTAGTACCTCCTCTTCATTTTGTTCAGATTAGGTGGACATTCCCTAACTCTCAAGAAATGTGACATCTCCTACAACCAGCTGGTATCTTCATTATTTGTTGTCCCAATATTAACCAAAACTGAGTCTCATTCATCCTCTACTGCTAAAATGTCTTCGTTAGCCAGCTGTTGGCATAAACCTTTTCCCCTCACCAATTTAGTGACTTGAATATCCACATCCTACTCCATAACTCTTGTGATCCATCCAGCCCATTTTTCATTTAGATCTTTACTGAGTAAAAATTCTTTCACACTGGAATGTGCCACCTGTAGATTAATTTTTTTATGAGACAGTAGATGTCTAAATTTCTTCAAAATTTTCACAATAGCTAGCACATGTTTTTCTACGAAGGTATACTTCTACTCATAGTCTTCCAAACCCTTGCTAAAAAAAGCAATGGGCTGTTCCAACCCTTCTACATTTTTCTGCACCAAAATTGCAGAAATTACATCAAAACTGCCAAAAGCATACAAGGTAAAATCCTTGCTGAAATCTGGGTTAACTAATGTTGGGGCTGAAGCTAACGCCTCCTTGATCAGTTGAAAATTGTCTTTTGCTTCTCAGGTCCATTTAAACTCTGCATTCTTTTTTAACATAGTTGTAAGGGGTTTTAAAAAGGCTACTATATCAAGGAGAAACCTCTTAACAAAATTAATACGACCAATGAAACTCTGAAGTCCTTTCTTATGCTAAGGTAAAGGCAGCTCCAAGATTGTTGCAACTCTTTTAGGATCCACAGTGATTCCCTTCCTAGATACTACATAACCAAGAAACTTTCCTTCATGAACAGAGAAAACACATTTATTGGGATTCAATGATATACTGAAGTCTCAACAACGTTAAAAAATCTACCTCAAATGGTCAATGTGATCTATTGTCTTCTTGGAATAGACAATGATGTCGTCAAGATATACTAAAAAAAACTTATACTTTAAGTTGCTAAAGGCCATGTCCATAGCCTTTTGGAAGGTTGCTCCAGCGTTAGACAAACCAAATGGAATTTTCCTATACACCATTGTGCCCCACTTTATGGTGAAGGTAGTTTTAAATTGATCTTCTTCCCTTACCAAAATTTGGTTATCACCAGAATATCCATCCAGTAAAGAAAAACGTTCAAAACCTGACACACATTGAAGAATCTTCTCCATAGATGGAAGAGGGTGTCTGTCCTTTAACGAAGCTTTGTTCAAATCTCTGAGGTCTACACATAACCTAAGCTCTCCTTCTTTCTTCCTAACGGTAACTAGATTTGCAACCCAACTAGTATGCTTGATGGGAAAAATAATCGCACTTTCTATAAGTCTAAAGACTTCTTTCTGCATTAATGGCTCCAGTTTGGGATTAACTGGCCTCTATTTTTTCCTTATGGGTTTGGCTGTTGGTTCCAATTCTATTGTATGTCATGCAAGACGTCGATCAAATCCCTTCAAATCTCCATACTCCTAGGTGAATATGTCAATGAATTCCTGGAATAATCATAGAAAAGACCGCTTTTCAGCAACAGTGTTTATTTTTCCTATCTTGAGGCTTCTCTTGGGTGCAATTTCTAAGTCCTAATAATGATCTTGCTGAACCAGTAAATTGGATTTGTTACTTTTAGCTTGATCATCAAAGTTGAAAATACTTTCTAAGGTAACCAAACCCTTAGGAAACTTTTTTTTCTTTAATTGTAGTACCTGGTCTCCATACTGTTGTTTGATTTTATCCTAATTTGATGTTGCAAACACGTCCTCTTCAAGCAGAAATTGCAGAATTTTCTCATCACTCTCAAAGACCTACCAGTTAACATTGTTATCGGGCACTGAAGGCCTAATAATAACCTTGATGTACTGCTGATTACATTCCTTCCTTACGCTATTTGGAATGTCAAACTGGGCTCCCACAGCTGCTAATCTGTCAGCATGCTGATTGTGATTTCTTGAAATTGAAATGATATTGAAAGCCTCAAAATCCTCAATGAGGTCCCAAACCCTATGCTTATACAATATAAGAACATCATTTTTAACAGCATTCAGGCCTCTAACCTTATTTACTATCAATTCACTATCCCCATGCACCTTCAAACACTTAATTCCATGTTTCCTCAACCATTCAAGCCCTTGAATAAGACCTTCATATTCTGTTGTGTTATTAGTGCATGAAAATACAAACCTAAAGGTTGCATAATATCTTTCAGCTCTTGGGGAAACCAATAATGCACCCCCACTAGTGCCATGCCTACTCCTTGAGCCATCAAAATACATTTCCCAAACTTCGTCTTGCTAATCACAATCATTCACTGACCTCTTAACCAAGTTAGGCATCACTACATCAACTTCTTGAAACATGTAATTACCCATACCAACATCTGACACCAAGCCACTTTCATCACTAGAAGTTTGGCCTACTGCCCACTCATCTAAAAGTATATCAGGAATATCATTGACAACAATGAGAGGATTAGAGACAACAGCATGCTCGTCCTGTTCAAAAATTATGCAATTGCCATTTATTGCACTAGGTATGTAGGGTTCTATATTTTCTTTTGCAAGTAACTCAGACTTAATGGTTACTTTAGTTCCATACCTAGTACGAAACAACATGTGATACCAGTCAGACGAAAGGTATCCCCCTATTTTAGCCATAAACTCTCTTGAAAAACATAACCCAAAATACAGAGGCAAATCTGCCACATAAATGTCTTGGGAAATTGAAAAATTAGGGCAAGCATGCAGAGTTAAGCTAGCATCTTTGATAAGACCCACTATATTAATAGATGATCCATCCAACTGGACTAATCCTTTCTCTAAAGGTTCATACATTAAACCTAACTGATCAGCTACTTGCTTGGGCATCACATAACAGGTAGCTCACCACTATCTACCATACAATTGTGCACTAAATTTTTTCCAATAATCAATGAAACATAGAATGGAGGAGGTCTCACGTTCTTACCTTGAATCGTATATTTCCCTTTGCTACTAGGATTAGCAACTTTCCCTTGATCATCATTAGCCATTACGACCTTTTGGGAATCAACAACAACTTGTTCAGGATTTATATCTTCAAATAATGCTTTTTTGAGTAGATCAGCCTGTCGAGGAATGCTTAAGGAGTCCCACATGGTCATATTCACATTCATCTTCTTCATAATTTTCACAATGTTGTAAGGTATAGTTAAGGGTACCTTCTGATGTACTTTAGAAGCATCCAGTTCTTTATTCTTGTGAGGTTGCTCGTTGATTGGTAAGACAATAGTTTTTTTCGGTACATTTAGAATAGGTGTGGATGATGCTTCTACAGTTGCAGGCCCCTTGTTTTTATCAGCTAATTGCTCCACCTTTAGAGCTCTTTTCTTAGCTCATGTATTGGCTGCAATTGCTGAATCAACATTCACACCACAAAACTCTTCACTTTGCCAATTTAAAAATGCAGTCTCATTAGAATGTATATCCAGTTTTTGTTCAGGTATATTAGCAAGTGCATCTAGTTCTAGACTGATAGCATTTTGGACCATAAATGCCTGGTTAACTAACCCATTTGAGCATGAGGCTGGGTTATGCAATTGATTACACGAATAACACCATTCATTTTCTATCACAAAGTTATTCTGGGCTGGAACCATATCTTTCACTGGACTTATAGCACTAAGAGGAGTTGGATTATAAGATTGGAATATTTTTACACAATACCTCCTCCTAGAACATGAGCAAGAAAGTTTGGGGTTTTGGCCGCGAACAGAACAAAAAAATAGTTGAAATGAAAATGAATAACTTTCACTTTTTTTTTTGCTTTTAACGTGAAATAACGCGAGTTTGTTATAACGTGCTCGCAATATGAGTTTTCAAACTTTTTTTAAAAAGTGGCCACAAAATTGCTACCCAACTTCATGCACTCGCCCCAAGGAAAACCCCTATTTACTAACCTTAAACTATTTTCCCCTATTGCATGTTTGCTTGTAGCCTTTTGTGTGTAGATTTAACAAGATTTTTGGTGTTTAAAATTGGTTTACAAGTCAACTTAAGTGTATTTCAAGCTTGGAGAAGGTTTTCTGTCTGTTTTCTGCAGAAATGACTTTGACAACCCAACAAGTAGTGATTCCCAAATCTGGTGTTGCAGAGTTGTCTCCTAATTTTTCAAAAATTTGGGAGATGACTGATATGCCACCTATGGCGAATGAGACCCACCTTAGGATTGAAAATCTAAATTTTTTTAGATTCTGGATCCTGACAGACAGAAACTTGCTTCTGACAGTTTTTCACCAAGAGGAGGACTAATTCGACACCCTGGGCGAATGAGTCCCACTATGAAAAATCAGTGAATTCAACTAGCATCCACAAAATTCCAAATTCAACAGATTTTTCCCAGGTGCACTCAGATTCATCCCTTTTCTTTCTGTTCTGCATATTTTCTTCATTTAGTTCATTGTTGCATTACACAATGTGTTTTCAAACATAGCTTAAATTTCACTTTTGCATTCATTTTCATTCCTTTAAATCAGTCAATTTCATTTAGTTAACTTCATTTAGGTTAGACAACATCACATATAACATTATTTGAATGAACCATTAGCATTTTTGCTCCTATCTCTCTCCTTTTAGGTGAAAAACCCTAGAAGAGCAAGAGTTGTCCCTAGGATCCAAAAATCAACAGTTGAAATCCCTTATTGAAATCCTTCATTTTCAAAATTTCCATATTCTCTTAGGACTCTTGGATGAAATTTTCTTTCAAATAGGATCCTGAATGCAAAATAGTAAAAATTTTCTTTTGAAAAAGTTGAAATTTTTCTAAAATGAAAGAGTCTGAAAACTGTACTTTGAAAAGGAGAATTTTGTCCTATGGATTCCTTGATGAAAAATATTTCAAAAGGATCCATTGATGATGGAATAACTTGTAGAAAATGTGGCATATTTCAATTGGAGCATTCCTTTAAATGGGTCCCTTGGTGTCTTGAAGGGTTCCTTGCCGAGGGATCCCCTTTGAAAGCTTTCTTCTCAAAATATATCTTGGGTGTCTTTCAATGTGTTTCTTTTACATGATGTTTGATGTTGTGTGTCTTAGTGTTAGAAATATTATATCTTGGTGTCTAGCTTGGGGGAAACCTAACTAGGCCCATGTTTTTTGTGACTATCTTGAAACGCAGTTTGTAGTAGTCATAGGCTTATCTATCTGATAAGTGTATCTGATTAGACTATGTATTATTGTGTCAGCTTGTTTCTTCTTTTGTATTATGATTAGCCTTTCTGCCTAACATGCTTTTTCTGCATCCTAACATGTTTGTTGTGAGATCACAACTATCCTTATAGGAACAAGAACCTATGGAGCTCCTTGTTTCATGTTCAAGTACGCTAGATCGAATATTTGCTTCCTCAACATTATTGGTATATTCTCTTCAACCTATTTCTACTTTAGCTCACATACTCATTGAAATTTATGCTCGCTAAAGTGGGGAAAAACATAATGACAAAAATTTCTACCCTAATCAAACTTCCCATTTATTTACCCTCCTAGTCAAATTCCCCATTTATTTACCCTAATTTTAGAATTACAATTATGAAGATGCATAAACCCGCCATCATCTTCCTAATCTTTCCATGTGTCCTTATCTTTTTACGTCGGTGGAGGAATATTTATCGGGGATGCACACATTTTGTGGGGATATCCTCATGTACTGCTACCATCTTGACACTACACTACACTTACACTCAAACTCACACTAAATTAAGAATATGTCGAGAGGGGTTCAATTGTTCAAATTTTGAAGTGATAAGATGACTATGAATCTAGGGGAAGTTTACAAGCCCCCAAGATCCAATATCATATGAAAAAACAACATGAGCACAAAGGAACACACACATGTACAATATGCAGCAAGATGAAAACATAAACACACATGTCGAGAATAGGAAGCATACATAATGAAAACACATGACATGATATAACATATAAATGAAAACAAAATAAAAAAAAACATAATGCAAACATAATACAAATATGAAGAAGACAAACAATAAAAAATAAGGTTAGTACTAAAGGGATTCGAGTCGGTAAGGAAAAGAGACCTCAGTATTCAATTGTCTCAAATACGAAACATCATCCATTGAATGTTTTGTCGAATAAAATGATGCCTTCATAAGGATGTAGAATCACCTGTGAGCCACATGGATCTACTAGCTAGCAAGATGTGTTATCATAGGTGCCCATGAAAAGGTGTTCATGACTCACATAATAGAAAGGCTCGATATTTGCTAGGTGAATCACAA
>VDFB02075321.1:8141520-8164474 GCA_007258455.2 Sequoia sempervirens
GTTATGTCTTGCTAGACATGTTCCACACAAATGCAAAAAACCATGTCAAAACTAAGAGATAACGCGAGCGCATTATAATGCGCTCATGTTATATCTTTATTTGGGAATCCCCAAGCCTTAGGCCTGGTATTTGCCTTGGAATATAACCAGAAATGATTTGGAGGGCCTTCGATGACTGAAGGCGTCTTTTGCAAATTTTACAATATTTCACACAATTGTGTTTGTGCTCACCATTAGGTTTGCACGTGTTTCAAGGTCAGACAAATTGAACACCTAGGTAATGTTAGGTTCTCTCTTAACTATCCAACAATGTAATTTTTTTCACTTTTTTACAATGTTAAGCCTTTGATCTATAATTTCTTTTGTTTGTGTTTTTTTTTGGTAAAAAGCAGTGTTTGGTGTTTTTTATATTATAAATTAATCATTCATTGAAATTTCAAATAAATTACATTTTTAGAAACTAGACTCCATTCTACAAATTTAAAAAAAGAAAAAAATTCAATTAGTTTCCAAATTTTGTAGGGATAGCACGACCAAGATTCTATTTTTAGGAAGTATCCACTTTGAAAATTAGTAAAAAATCAAATAAATTCATTAAAAATTATTGGAAAAATCATGCATCAACTACATATTGTTAGCTAATTTCTCATCGAAGTGATTTTAAAAATACTGCAAAAAAGTTCATTGTGCTACATTCCCACAAAAGTTTCTATGTTATGTTTTTCTAACAAAAAAACACCAATTTTTGTGGGTCACTCTTTTGAACCCCTTAATCTCAACCATTTTCAAAATAAGTTAGTAGTTTAGAAAGTAGACTCAGAGCACTATGATCTTTTTTTTTGTTGCATCTCAAAATTTTGAGTGTAACTATCCTCAATTTCACGTCCAAGGTCATTATTTCTTGATTTTAGAAAAAAGTGGCCACTTAATCCCCCTTTTTGCTCCCCCATCTTTTTGCACTTACCCTGTGGTGGAGTTGAAGAAGAGATTTGTACCAATGCACTAGAACTTACCACTAATTCACCTAATGGGGGAGATGTTGTTTCCTATTGCATTTGGATTTCCATTACTTTTAGTTTGTTATATTCTTAAGTATGTGCTAGGTGATCTTACAATAACTTGTCATATTTGGCCTAGAGGGCCTCTATAGTAGCTTTAATAAGTTTGGTAGTGTCAATAGCCAATGTTGCAACCTCAACAATAGAAGTTTCATATATTCTTTAATAACTAGGCCACCTTTTAAATCTTAAGATGTCTTAGCAACAAGAGGCTTATTTGTATTAGGAGAAAGGGCCCATAAAACAAGGGTTTCCCACTTAGGGTTGAACCCTAATACTGATAGCATAGCTACATCTTGAAATTTAAATGAGAAAATCTCTTGATCCTACCTTTTTATTGTATCTAATACAATAGAAGAAGCTATATCCCATTCAAGAAGCAACAAAATTCCACTATCTCTTACCATTTTTCTTCCCTCTTCTAGGGCAATGTTCTTGACATTGATCTTCATCTCTGCAAGTAATTTCTTGGAGACCTCCTCATATAGCTCTCTTGAAACTTTGGCCTTTTCTTTCTCCAATCTTGCAACATACTCATATCTTCTAGCCCTTAAAATAAATTCTAAAAATTCTTGAGATTTTACAAACTCATTGTCCTCCATGAACCTTTATCAAGCCACATATCTAATGTCATTTGTGGTAACCCTTCCCCCTATGATTTTTTCACCCAACCTATTTTGGGTCACCCTTACTTCCTAATTCATTTGGGGGAAGGGTATCTCTCTACTAACATTCTTATTGGTGACATCAATGTCATCATCCTCTTCAAGACTAATGTGGTAGTCAACCAAATATGATTGCTCAATTATTCTTCTTTTGGAGGTTGTGCTTGAGGAGTAGGTTTGTCAAGGATAACTACATCAAGAGATGGAGGGGGTGTGTGTTGTGGTTATGGTGTGCTACTAAAGGAGGGGTAGATTGTTGAGTTTTCTCCCTTATTTCATTCCCTTTTGATCTTCTTTTAAAAGCATAAACATATGGGTCAAGTGTAGGTGGCTAATATGAAGGCCTTTCTTCAATTGCAGGATCCTTCCCAACTATTTTATCAATGTTCTACAAAATTATTCAAGGATCCTTGTAATTGGGTTGGTTATCTCTACATAGGCTCCCTGATAATTCTCAGCTTTCTTACCCTTTTCTACCTCAACTTCCGTAAAATCTACCCATTTGAATTTAATTTCATTCACCTCTTTGTCATCTTCACAGTTCCTAATGACAGCTTGGCTGAAGTATGTGAAAATATTGTGACCTAATACTTACTATCAACTGATGAATGAATCCCCAAAGGTCAAAATTTCTAGTATGTTCTAGAGCCATTTTATACTTCTTCAAAATAGGGTATAACTTATCAAACCCTTCCTTATTCATGTTGAAGTCAACAAAAAATGTTAAATAAGGGAAGAATGAACCTAAGTTCTTTTGTCCACCCAAGTGAAACATTTTAGTCTCACTTAATTTCCATATAATCTCTAAGAATGTAATTCTAAAAGGAACATATCTTGGCAAGATGTGGGGTCCAACAGGGCATCCATATACCATTATCATTGTGAAATATAAATGGAAGTAGAAATATCCCCAATCATGTTGTATCCCCCAACTTAGGCCTCCTTTCCATTGGCCTTAAGAAATCTAAGATCTCCTTCTACTAATTGACCTCTGGGACTCCCAAGAGTGCTAGCACTTTTCTTTCAAAATGCTTCTGAAAATGATAAAATTTTCATCTTCACAATTTCTATCCCATACATGCGTCCAACATTAAACCGAGATAGAATTTCCTTGACCATCATTATCATGGATCTGTACTACAGGACTCCATTCCCCTTGTCCAGCATACAAGAACATATGGCACAACAAAGAGTACCATCTAAATGTAACCATTTTTCTTCCCTTTTTGACATCCAACAACTGTTTGTGAATAACATTAGCCAAAAAAGTTACATAGTCAAATTCATCATTTACCAAGAGATTTTCACTATCAGCTACCATTTATATGAAATGAACTAGAATCCTCTCCTATTTATCACTCCCTAAGAATTTGCATAAAGCCTAATGTTCTAATGAAGAAATTGAGCACCACCAATTTTCCCAAGTCACATGTCCACACATTGGAAATTGGGACCTTTGAATTCCTCTTTCCACACAAATGATAAAACAACTCCCAACTAGAGATAGGAAGCTCTACATGTCTACATTCATATGCATTATCTACTAAACCACCCTCAACACCAAGACCATGGACCTTGAGTTTCTTTGAAGATGAGCCTAGTAATTTTTCAATTTATTCTTCATCTAATGATCTTTTGGGAGAAGAAGAGGAGGATTGGCTTCTTGGTGGACTCATGTTTTTGGTTCAATTCAGAAACAAGGGTTTTCAACAACAAGTTCTAGGGTTTCTTGAAGATTTTAGGCAACAACTAGGGTAATTTTAAAGCAATTCAAGGTGGAATTATGTAGCCTAACCTAATTTCAATTCTAATACTCAATTTAGCACAATTGACAACCCTATGAAAATAAATATAGTGACCTTCTTCGTCACATTTATACTTGTTATTTTTGCTTTCAAAAACCCTAGCTATTGTGAAATTCTCTTTGAATGCTGCAAATTCTTCTTGTTGGATGCTCAGGATACTAAGTGAATCGCTTAAGTGATAGGATTATAACTTTTCTGGAAGAAAAAATATTAATGGCACAACTGAAATCCAACTTTTTTGCCATTATTTTCATCTTGCACAAGCCAGAGCACGCAACTACCCATTTACTGAGTTTAAATGTGGATCATTGATCCTTGAGAAAAAAGACAAGATTAGATGGTTGCAAATGATTTGACTAGTTTGAATATCTTTGATGTGCATTGAAAAAATCATTTTTCAATAGGATTACTCCATGTGGGATTCCCTTTACAAGTCAGCACAAGACGCACATCAAGAAAAATAGTCACTTTTGGCCACATGGCAGCTTCCCACACTTTCGCAGCCTCAAAATCAAACTGCTAGAAAGAACTTGCGAAAAAATAGAATGCTTTAGATTGCACCACATAGCACTAGATCCTGGTGCTTTAAAACCTTATTTTTAAACAAGACATGTCAAGATTAATGAAGAATTGGTACGTTTCCCTTTTCTAACTCTAAATCTTGGCATCTGTCCCTTTTTCGTACTTTCGTAGCCATATATAAGCCTTTATAAAAATGCTTCATGGAATAGGAGAAATTCAATGAAACAATGCCACGTGATGACCTTTGAATGGATTTGATGGTATTTCTTCAAGAATGTGCCATGTTCCTTTCTTTTGCTCTTCTGTAAGGCATTTGTGGGTCTGCATTAAGGGGCTTCATGAAATGGTGCAATTCCTTAAAATTTCCACATGGAAGTGGTGGGATCTTCAATAGGGTTCCACAATGATTTTTGCAATTCTGCAACCTTCTTTTTCTTTAATATAAAACTCTCCTTGGAACTGTAGGATCTAGTAGATTAGTGCCATCTGTTAGTATTTGATAACTTAAAGGCATTAATACACACATTCTTTAAGAACATCGTAAAGATAGTAGTAGATGAGAGGAACCAACTTTAATATAAGTACAAACATAAAACTTAAGCTTTTCAAAATTATTTTAGCTTGTGGGCTTAGGCGGTAACCGTAGGTATGAAGTGTCGGTAAATAGATGACATAAGACTCAAAATTGTAACATAAGGAACTGGTAGCAAGCGATAGGAGGTCAACACAAAATTAGAACAAAACTAGAAATAGTGTTTCCCGGGGCTAGGGTTTTTAGTGTTTTAGACCTTAGACAAAGATTTGCAACATTATTTATATCAACCCTAGGCTCAAAGATGTTATTTTAGACGCTCATAATGTGGGTAAAATAGGAACCAAAATATTTTTCAAAAAGTGCCATCAGTTCCTATCTATATGCATGCAATAAGGGATATATCAACTCCACTCATTTTGATGTAACTGTCAAATTAGAGAATAGAATGGAAGATGGTAAGATAGAACCCTTTTATGTGCCCTTAAATGAAATTTTTCATCTTCATTGAGCTACCACATGATTTCTAAAAAAGTAATTCTATCTGGAACACTTTTGGGCAACAAATGTGCTTGCACTAGGGACCATATACATTGATAATAGAAGTGTTTGTGTGAAAAAATCAATCACCCCAATTGTCATCAACTTCCTTTATTGGTTCCAAGCTATCAAAAACTTTGTTATCTCATTAGATAATCTACTCACTTCAAATCCTATATTTTTCATAATTTCCCAAAAAAAGCATTCCTCAAATACCACATAGTTTTTTTCCTTTCAATACATAGGTCCCATATGTGTGTCCACACTTCAATTATAGTGCAATTCGCTTAGCATTATAAAACTTCAATTGCACTGTTAGGTTCCAATTTTTTTTTCTAGTGTACAATAGTATGTGGGATAATAGATAATACCATTTAGAATCGATTATTCTATCATAATTTTATATAGCCACCAAGTCTCTATGAATTCCATCATCGATGAACACATCCTAATCAAAATTTATGTTGAAATCCTTCTATTGAACATTTGTTTCCATCATCATTAAGTGTACTAGTATATGTGCCCTAGCATCCACTCCTAAAACTTGATAAGGAGTATCTAGTATGTTCTGATAAAAAAATTTCAAGCAGGTCCACATCAAATGACTACCTCATCCATAGTGAAGTTGACTAGGATTTTGTTTAGACCTCTAATCCTATAATGTGGGAGCCAAAAAATTTTGTAACTATGATTATCTCTCCCATACTTCCTATATAGTAAATCGAAATCAATAGGAATATTTGCAAACATGTCCAAATTGAAGACCTCATAGATATAACTCCTATCTAAACTCATCAAAAAATTACCCTTGTTATTCATGACTATTCTTGATTTTTCACCATATCTTTTGGCCACAACTCTAACTAAATTCACATTGATGAATATATTATGAATTAATAGCCTCCCAAGAACTAAGTTCCATATATTTGAAATGGGTAGGGAAAATTTTCTCATTATGTGACAAAATTCAAATAAATTCCAACCTTGAACGAAAATCATAGCATCCCTCAAGCCATTAGGTTTGACGAGTCATTGAATAGTTAAAAACACATGAAAAGATAAATTAAGAAGAAAAAGTATGATTAGCATGATCATTTATGACTTCATTCCTTTGTTCCCTAATGTCTTCCAAAATAGGAGAGGTAGGGGAAGGATCATAAAGAGGGTTATCATTGATCTTGAAAGTTTGCTTATCTAACTCCAACATATCATCATCACTATCATAGGAGGAAAAGATGCTAGGAGATGAACATAGTTAGGTTTCAATAGTCTCTTGTTGTGGTGTGTGATCATCATGATTACTAATCATTATGTCCTCTTGTTTAGTAATGTTTTGTCTAATAGGAGAGAAACAACTCAGATTTGCAAAACTCTCATCAATTGGTTCTTCTAACACTACAATATCTTCTTCACAAGTCAGAGAGATAATAGGTGAAGAAAAAATGTGATTATTATGATTATCCAAGGTTTCTTTCACTAGACTAACCTCTCGCACTTAAGGGATACTAGGAGAGGGATTTATGATGAACAAAAAGAGAGGGGAAATGACCTCATATTCATATGCCCTTAACAAAAATTTCTTACAACATGCAAGAAGATCTAAAGATAGAACATGAAAGATGATAAATATAGATTTTTGTAATGAAAACATGATGTAATGATTATTCTAAAAACTTTAAATGTAACCATTCGAAAGAAAAAATGCAAAAGAGGAAGGCAATTTTTCAACTTTTAAGGATGAAAATTGATTGATTATGCTATGTAACAATATGAGAATGCAAACTTGAAATTTAAACCATGCATGAAATGAGCTAATTTAAGCTAGATATATTGAAATTCATGTCACAAAAACTCAACCAACTGATACAGGTAGTTGATGGCAGCAAACAGAAGCTTAAAAACAGGGTTTTCAGCTCTGTAAAAGGTTGTTTTAGGGGCGAACATGGATTAAGTCGCCCAAGGTGGAAAATCCATCCTATTGAGATTATGGATGCATAGTCCTTGAAGTTGTAGTCTTCAATGGAGAACCTTTGAGCCAGGAAAGATGATCAGCCACAACGAAAAGTGTTGCAACTAGGCATGCACAATAGAGATTATATTGATATGATATTGATATTGGATATATTACAAATGAACAAGATGCCTGAGGAAAACCTAATATGCATGAGATGTTGCCATGTGTCTTGATCTAACAACATGTGACAACATGTGAACCCTATCTAGATGAATATTAAATGTTGAGATAAGTTCTATAAGGACAACTCATCTTCTAGAAGGAATCTTATCCCACCAAACAAGGAAGGGAATATTATCCCACTTATTAAATGATTTATCTAATAATGCAACCTAGGACTTAATTAATTAAATTCAAGACCTAATTTAACTTATGCTAGTGTAATAATTAATTAATTACACTAACACCCCCCCATAAGTTCAACTTAGGGAGGAGAATGCAATGATTATGCATGGATGATGATGATGATAGGTCCCAACTACTTGGCCATCTTAGGAACCTATGTACATGAAGTTGCAGAAAATATCCTACAACCAGAGAAAAGCAAAAAACCTAGTGGGAACAAAACCCCTCTCCAAAAAGGAGATGATGCAAAAAAAAGTGAGATAGGATGGGAAGGATGGAGGACACCCAAATACCCCCCAAGTACACCATCTATCACATGGATACAATACAATCAATAGCCCCGCCATAGGAAGGAAAGAGAGACAATATATCCCCCCAAAAAGATGATATCACCTGCAAAAAAAGGTAAATGTCTAAAGACAGAACATGATCCAATGTCAACAAACAACTTGTCTTTGTTTCGGAAGAAAAAAAACTAACTGCAAGTGCATAGATTCTTCCCATTCTAGATAGGAATTGAAGGAAGGAAGGATGAAGGTGGATGTCGATGATGTCTCTGAACTCTACTCAAATGTCTCCTTGCCTGAAGATGAAGATGCCATAATCAATGGAGAGGGTGACAAATCGGGATGATGCAAAAACTGATGTAGAACAATATCCAAAGATGATGATATGATGAATGTGATGGAGAATTGATAGCCCCCCTGAATGAAGTGTCCTCAAAACCACTAAAAGAATTATGAAGAAAATATAATGGTAGATGCTGAAGAAACCTCAAAACTTGAATGGAATGATAAAGAAGAAGTCTCAGATATGTAATCTCAGAATAGAGGAGTGATATCCCCTCAAGAATGTTCTCCAAACCTGTAGAAGTATCCAAGGCAATGATGCCTAAAAAAAAGCCATCCTGTGATGCCAAGTCTGAAAAACTGAATGTGTCCTGATGGATAGATATGATGGTGGAAGCCTCAATCAATGACTTTGGACAAGGAATCACTGAATGTGAAGGGATACGAACTGTCTCTAATGAAGAAGAAGCACCGAAAGGAGCCTTGTCAACCTCTTCAGAAAGATCAAGGCAATCACCCTCCTGCACAACAATATCATCATGGGGTACTTGATCTGAAGAATGACATTCTATATCATGATCATCAGGGAATGGTGGAGTATCTGAATCTCCATAGATCTCCCATAGCTTAATCCAAAGAATGTGAGGACAATCACAATGATCAATAGAACTCAAAACATCACAATCAACTTCCATTGAAATAATTTCCAAAAAAGTGTATCTGCAGCAACTCTAAGCAAGTTCATGAATACCTTCACTCAGATGGGGAACTATACCAAATAGATGAGGCAACAAATCAAGTGAATGAAGATGGTGGTAGATCCCATCTTGCCATTGTTCATACTTACCCTTGTGCAACATAGTCAAAGGAGAATAATATGCAAGCCCCATAATGAAATTTCTCCACAAAAAACAAAGACACTAACCTTCAATAGAAAATAAAAGCTTCCAAATATGATGTACAACTGAAGTGATGCAACCTAGATCAAACAAACTTGTCCCAAGCTTTAGAATAACCAGGTTATTGATCAAATGCACCAAATTGAAAAAAATATCATGCAAGAGTACCTGGAGTTGAAATTGATCAAGGGGTTGGACTGATGAAAAAAAGCTCTGAATCACCTTCTTGATGCCATTGGAATCACTAAAATATGATGAGCGGTTGCAAAGTTACAAGCCTTTATGCCCAAATTATAGTTTGGACTTCAGTTGACTACAAAATTTTCTGCGAGAAAAATTTCATAGAATAGATGTCACCACTGGGAAGTACACAAAATTCCCTATCTGACGGTATATCATTTTCCAAATTTTGATATCCTAGGTGAAAGTTGTGATAAAACAAAAAAAGGCTTATCGGAGGCACTCTGCAGGCTAATTAGGCACAAAATGCTGGCCCCTGGGCTAAAAAAATTAGCCCTCGGTCGCTAATATGACTAGGGGGCGGGCTGTGGCAAAAAAAATAGCCACTGGATTTGGTGGTGGTGAGACAGAGCTTTTGGGTGGCACGGCCGAAATAAGTGGCGGAGTGGTGGATGCTGGTGGCACCGCTCGGAGACGGATGGGGCCCCTCGGTCATCGATGGGATCAAGGTCTTGGTAGGCTGGGGCTCCAAATATGTTGGTAAAAATGTCGGCAGTGATGTGGCCAACGGGAGCAAAGACTTCGGTGGTCGGTGGGAGCTCGGTCAAGAAAGACTCCCGACGATGGTTGGTAGTGGTCGGTCGAGAAATTATAGTGGGATATATCGGTGATCGATGAGATGGGAAGCACAGGAACCAGCGGGAATGAAGCACGGTGACTGGTACATGAGACGGCAAAGGCAGTGGGGCCCGACGGTAAGAACGGATAGGACAGTGATGGGATGGGCCTGTCTAGAGTACGACCCTCCACAAATAAAAGCAACTGACCAAAACCTTGTAGACTACCCACAATTTCTTGTCACAAACCATAATATTTCACCCAAAAAAAAAATTATAATATTGCCATTTGCAATTATAAATTTAATCAAACAAAAAGAATTTAGACCCCGAATGTAAGAATAGGCCCGTAGTTTTGAAAATAAACCCTTATGAATGCTGAAAAAAATAAAATATAAGCCCGATGATACTAAACCCTTGTAAGTTGAATAATTTGATGTCGACTAGGGTTTTTTAATTGCAGTCAGCTAGATTATTATTATTTTTTTGGGATGATTTTTTGCTGCAAATTGATTTTGCAAACCCAAAAATGCCTCTGTAGCTCCTTAGATGATGTATCCTGTTTTGATGAATGGGTAGGTGATCCTAGGGTTTCGAGGCCTTTTGAAGATAATGGCGAGCTTAAATATGACTCTATCTACTTCAGAAATCAGCTTGGTCCCTAGGTGGAAACAAGTAGCCTTCAATGGAAACCTCCTTCCTGCAAAGAATATTGCACACCAACTTTCTTGATCGAAGGTTGACGTTTCATTGGACAAGCTCTAATACCATGTTGAGATTATGGATGCATAGTCCTTGAAGTTGCAGTTTTCAATTGAGGACCTTTGAGCCAGGAAAGATGATCAACCACAAAGAAAAGTGTTGCAACTAGGCATACACAATAGAAATTCTATTGATATGATATTGATATTGGATATATTACAACTGAACAAGATGCACGATTATATAAGCAACAAGGAAAACCTAAGATGCATGAGATGTTGCCATGTGTCTTGATCTAACAACATGTGACAATATGTGAACACTATCTAGATGAATATTAAATGTTGAGATAAGTTCTAGAAGGACAACTCATCTTCTAGAAGGAATCTTATCCGACCAAACAAGGAAGGGAATATTATTCCATTTATTAAATGATTTATCTAATAATGCAACCTAGGACTTAATTAATTAAATGCAAGACCTAAGTTAACTTATGCTAGTGTAATAATTAATTAATTACACTAACACATCCTAGTAGGGATTTTTTTAAGAATTTCCAAATTTTTTTGATGGATTTTGACAGTCTCTATACTGTATAATGTAGTCCTAAGATGAAAATGCAGAATTTTAGAAATTTTCAATGATTGAAGATACAAAAATGCAAGCTAAATGCACTTTCAGTAATGCAAATTTTGAAACCCTAGAATGCAACTTTAACTAATGAAAAATGCAATGCAAGCTAATTCTAGGATAATGAAGGACTCCAAAATCATAAAGGAAAGTATGTAAATGTCGAGTTCACCAAAATATGGACAAAGGTTTTGGCACCCGAATGCTTTAAGCTCCTTCTAAGGTTTTTCACCTAAAAGGAGAAAGATTGGGGCCAAAATGCTAATGTCTACAATCAAGATTAATGTAATGAGGGATGTAGTATGCCTAATTGTAATGTCTAAGTGTAATAAATTGATAAAAGAGATGAATTACTAATTCAAAACTAATGAAATGCAAGATGTTTGTAAACACATTTTGATATGCAAACATATACTAAATGACCTAGAAATGCAAAAAAAACTAAATAGAAGAATATGAAACAAAAGGTGTGAACTTGGAAGTTTGTTGTAGACTTGAACCAACTCTAAAATTCTAGAAATACTGATTTTTAAGCCTAGTGGGACACTTGTGCCAAACTGGGTGACTTAGTCCAATTTCGGGAAAATTTTGGAAAACTGCAACAAGGCCTGTTTTAGCCAAATGGGTGTGCAAATCTATAAAGATCTCTGAAAAATATACACAGCACGACTAAGTCACCACAACTGGGTGAAGTGTCCACTTTGTCTTTTCTGAAGATTTGAAAGGGGAATCCATAGACCTTGACCTGCACTTTTGTTCCTGGTAATTTCTCAGATCTAAAACTGCATAATTCGATTGGTAGGTGTTCTCCAAGCGTCTTTTAGGGTTTTGACAACCTTCAAGGGCTTTGACACTTTAATGAAAACTTTCTAATATTTTTCTTGGACAAATCTGCAAAGAAGACCTACTAATCACATAAAGAGATAAAGAAATGTTGGATGTTAGGGCATGGGGGTTTGCCTTGGTCAAACCCATTTTAGATAATTAAACCAAAATGAAGAAATAATGTAATGAAGCATGAAACAATGGAATTAGTAACTTACCATGATGCTTGATTTTGATTTTCTATAGCAATAGTTGAAGAATCTACCCTTGAATGTCTTAGGAAGTTATCTTGATGACTTGGAATGGTGAAACCCTAGCTTGGTTGAGAAGAATAATGAATGATGAGTTAGGAATGAATGAATTGGTTATGAATTAGGGTTTAGAGACTTAAATTTATAGGAAATCCACCTTATTTTCTCATAAATTAGATCCCTAAGGCTGACATGAAGGATAAATAAACTTAAAATCCAAAAAATTCCTGCTCAAACCTCAAAAATAGGCCAAATTGGACTAAGTCGCCATGTTGGGTGACTTAGTCCCACCTAGCAGGGACTCATTTGCCCAAATGGGTGACTTAGTCCTAGAGGAGCCCTTTTGACAACTGAAATATTGGGGAATGAGTAATTTCAATTCATATGTTGATTTCATCGGGTATTTGATCAAATTATGGCTTGGGAGACACAATATGGGGTCATAGGGTCCTATTGATGATGATGTAAAGGTCAATTAGGGCTTGGGACACAAAATCCAATGTGAAAGTGTGATTAAATACTCTTTACAACACTAGAATGAGGTCCACTTAGCCTAGAAAGGCACAACATCCAATGTGAATGTGTAAAACACATCACAACACTAGATTAGAGTTAAGTTTAATTCACAAGCCTTCTATATTAATGTGAGAATGCAATTAAATATATTTTTATAACATTGAATTAGGGAAAGATGGGTCCATTAAGTCTAGAGAGACTTGAAAGTATTTTACAACACTTTACAACACCTTTACAAGACATCGTTAAATGCATTTTATTCAGCTTGCAAGGGTCCAAGACCTAGTGTGGATGTGTAAAACACCTCACAACACAAAATCAAGGCCTCGTTAAGTCAAATTTTTCATCAAATATTCCCAAATCAAGCAAGCAAAAAGGGATACTTTTTTCATGTCCACAAAAATTTTCTTTCCACTGTACAATAGTATGGGGCATAATAGAGAATACCATTTAGAATCGATTATTTTATCATCATTTTATATAGCCACCAAGTCTTTGTGAATGCCATCAATGATGAACACATCTTAATCAAAATTTATGATCAAATCCTTGTGTTGCACATTTGTTGCTATCAACATTAAGTGTACTAGTATATGTTCCCTAACATCCACTCCTAAAACTTGAGAAAGATTATAGTACATTTTGATAAAAAATCTTCAAGCAGGTCCACATCAATTGACTCTACCTCATCCATAGTGAACCTGACTAGGCTTTTCTTTTGTAACTTAAGGAACTAGTAGTGAGCGATAGGAGGTCAACACAAAATTAGAAAAAAAGTAGCAATAGTGTTTCCCAAAGCTAGGTTTTTAGGGTTTTAGACCTTAGACATAGACTTGCAACAACATTTATATAAACCCTAGGCTCAAAGATGTTATTTTAGAAGCTCAGAATGTGGGTAAAACTAGGAACCAAAAGATTTTTCAAAAAGTGACATTAGTTCCTATCTATATGCATGCAATAACCTTGGGATATAACAACTCCACCCCTTTTGATCTAACTGTAAAATTAGAGAATAGAATGGAAGATGGTAAGATATAAAACTTTTATGTTCCCTTTAATGAAACTTTTCATCTTCATTGAGTGACCACATGATATCTAAAAATGCAATTCTATCCAGAACACTTTTGGGCAACATATGTGCTTGCACTAGGGACCATATACCTTGATAATAGAAGTGTTTGTGTGAAACAAACAATCACCCCAATTGTGATCAATTTCCTTTATTGGTTCAAGGTATCAAAAACTTTGTTATCTCATTAGATAATCTACTCACTTCAAATCCTAGATTTTTCATAATTTCCCAAACAAAACATTCCTCAAATACCACATAGTTTGTATCCTTTCAATACATAGGTTCCATATGTGTGTCCACACTTGAAATATAGTGCAATTCGCTTAGCATTATAAAACTTCAATTGCACTGTTAGGTTCCAAATTTTCTTTCCCCTGTACAATAGTATGTTGCATAATAGAAAATACCATTTAGAATTAATTATTTTATCATCATTTTATATAGCCACCGAGTCTCTATGACTGCCATCAACAATGAACACATCCTAATCAAAATTTATGTTGAAATCCTTGTGTTGTACATTTTTTCCCATCATCATTAAGTGTACTAGCATATGTGCCCTAGCATCCACTCCTAAAACTTGAGAAACAGTATAGTACGTTTTGATAACAAATCTTCAAGCAAGTCCACATCAAATGACTCTACCTCATCCATAGTGAACTTGATTAGGATTTTGTTTAGATCTCTAATCCTATAATGTGGGAGCCAAAATATTTTGTAACTATGATTATCAATAGGAATATTTGCAAACATATTCAATTTGAAGACCTCATAGATATAACTCCTATCTAAACTCATCAAAAAATTACCCTTACTATTCATGACTATTCTTGAATTTTTATCTTATTGTTTGGCCATGGCTCTAACTAAATCCATATTGATGAATTCATTATGAATTACTAGCCTCCCAAGAGCTAAGTTCCATATAGTTGAAATGGGTTGGGAAACCGTGCTCATTATGTGACAAAATTCAAATAAATTCCAACCCTGCACAGAAATCGTAGCATCCCTCAAGCCATTAGGTTTGACAAATCATTGAACAAATAAAAATACATGAATGGATAACTTAAGAACTTACAAATTGAGCAAGTCATTGTCCAATTAGAAAATAAAATAGTAGACCATGCAAAATATTTAAAATTTTAACCCAATTAAATAAAACAGGTTTAACAAAGATCCCAAAACCCCAAAATGTGAAACAAGTCTGAACAAAGTGCATGATGGTCTATGAGCCAAACCTAGCCCTTCTCTTGTGTCTTAACCTATTCATGTTTTTCTTAATGTCCAAAGTTCGTATTACAATCCAATTGAAATTCTATGTGGAATATATTTTAATTACACGTTGTTCAATCCGCTTAACATATAACTTGTTTTATTTATTCTTCGAGGACTATTGTTACCGCTGCTTGTTTCGCTATCACCATCTAGATGCTTGGTCTCGGCACTCTATTTCTTTGACTTAGAATGTGAGGAATCAACAACCATCACGTTCTTTATGCCTATCGCAAAAACCTTTTGAATCTTCTTTAGCAAAGTGAGTAACATGCATTTGGAATGAATTTTCCAAATTTAGGTATACATCAATTTTATTTTCAAATTGAAAGCTATTATTTGAAAATAACATATATTTGAAATGAAAATATAAGTAAAATTTTCTACAATTAAATATACATCAACATTTTATTTTATTTTCATATAATTTCATATCCAAACTTATCTTTTAAATTTAATATAAAACTACTAACAAATTCCCTTTCAACAAAATTGCTTATAAATTTTCAATCCGACAAAACAAGTCATTTCTTACTAATGCCTCGTACTTTTTTACTTCAATCCCATAAAAATTCTTTCAACTATTGAGAATTATCTCAACATCCTATTGACATTTGTAATATAGAAATCACTGAAACAAAGAAAAAGTAGACCTAACTGTTTAAATGCAAAGAACCTAGTGCTAATTGCCTCCTTTTTCTAGGGTTTCATTAGGATGGAGATCAACAATGTGTTTAGATTGACTTCTAACCATGGAGATGAGCCCATCAAACCTGGATCTGCATCTTTTGAGTGTTGGGAACAAATTGGAATTGATTTTCCTTGATTAACCTAATTAGACTATGTTATCTAATATGAAACATGCAAGAAACTGATTATTGATAAGTTGTAATAGAAGTTTGCAAGAAGATCTAGAAAGGGAAAAGTGTTGTGTACCTGTCCAAAAAAATTGAATTCAGTCACTATAGGAGGACATAGTTATCCAAAGGTATCTATCCTTGTGGGGCTACTCCAGATCTATTTTTGTAGTCTTCTGATGTCAGATCCAAGCTTCTGATTCTCGCTTGCTAATTTTTTGGATCATTGTTAGGTAATTTTGGAGGGGATTTTTTGTGAGTTGTCAAGGTGTAGGTCTTGGAATGCAACAATGGATAAATGATCGTCAAACTCCTTTCAATCCTCTTCAAACCTAAAACTTGCACATTCAAAAAAAGAGGAATGATTGTGCCATTTAGAGGCTTGCCTTGACTAACCTCGTGTTAGTGTTTCCACTTCCACAATGGAAATGTCAATGATGAAATGATAAATGATAGGAAAATAATGATGAATAAACAAAGTGTTGCAACTCACCACCCCTCAATGGATTCCTTAAAGGACTGCAGTCATACATATCACGTCAAGGTCTTGGATCTTGCTTGCTTGAATTGATTGGAGACCTACATCAAAGGTTAGCCTTCACAAACATGAAAACATGAAAACATGAAAACATGAACTCACATACACTTTGACATGATGCTTGGATCTTGAGTTGTTGCACAATAATATTCACAAATCTTCCTTTGATTGCCCTTGATTAATCTTATATCTTCAACTTGCTCTCCTTTCATGAATTGCTTCATTCATCATAAAATTGCTTTCTAATTGCTCAAAATGAGAGGAAATTTTTCTTTTATATGCATAAATTAATTAATCCCTTTGGGTAGGGGCCAACTTGGGGTCATTTTCAAATTATAAAAGCCTGTTGAAATTAAAATTTCAAACACTTAAATTTTTCCTCGAGGATAGTGATGACATTGAATGTCATAAAGTGTCCAAAAAAGACGTAAGTGTTTGAGACCTAATTTTTAGCCTAAATTTATAGGGATGATGGAGAATTAAATATATTTTATTAATCTTGTCATAAAATTGGTAAATTTTTTTATAATTAAAGTTATGGGAAAAATAGGGCGTTAAGATAGTGTGAAATTGTCAAGGGTGAAAATTTTCGACGCTACATTTAGCACCCACTTTAGTGAGAGTATGAACTTACTGTAATGGCACAAATTTTCACCCTAGGAAACTTTTCCATTTATTTACCCTTACTTTAGAATTACAAGTATGAAGATGGTTAAACTCGTCATCATCTTCATAATCTTTCCATTTGTCCTTATCTTTTTGTGTTGATGCAATAATATCTGTTGGGGATGTGTGCACATCATGTGGACATCCATGTGACACACTATTGTCCTAACTAATTCTTATCTTTGAAATAAAAAAAGCATTACATTTTTTGGTTGGTCACGAAGGTAACGTCTTCTACCGAGTCTTGACTAACAAAAAATGGATCCTTTCCTCCATTTTGCTCATCCAAACTCATTCTTTCAGTTTCTATCCCATTCTCTAATTCTCTTTGGCAAGCTCTGGCATTCTCTAACTCATTATCACATTCCCTATTCACTTCTTGATCATTCTTGTTCTATCTCACTACTACCAACCTTCTACTTGGGTCTCTTCTTGCTTCAACACCATTGTCATTGTATATTAACAAAGTTCTATCTCCTCGGTGTGGTGGTACCGTTATCTTCTATCCTCTATTGACGTTGAGTGATTATTGTGTAGGGAAGGTAACATTGTGTATTTTCATTTTGAATATATCATCTTGTAGAGTAGCATTCAAGTTGTCATTACTCTCTACCTTATTGTGCCATTTCTATTCTTTCCTTTATCACTTTTTTCTCTATATTGTTACATATTTGGCTATCTATGGAGGTGGGAACATCAAAACGGGGGCTAACTAAGGCAGACCTCAAAGCACAACCCAACACTTTTCCTATTTTGTGTGTGTACATGTAGGTTTGTTTGCTCGAAGCTAGTTGGAGAACTGGACTTCACATGAGTGGTATCTTTTCCTACTCTTTCCTTGTCATTTTTTCATTAGAATAATTCTCTCTAGTATAGTTCTTGTTTTACTATTTATTTCCACATTTTTGTATTAAACTGTCAAACTATAAAACTTTGGCATTCGGGTTGTAAGTAGACCCTTAGTGTTTTTGTTGTTATTTGACTCATTATCTATATAGGATGCCAACATGTCCCTTAGACTCTAGCGTGACACACTAAAGTCTAGTTCTTTCATTGTCACCCTTAGATAGAGGGTTTTTTGAGTCACAGTCTGAGACCCTTATAGTTCTCTCACTTGATTTCAAAAAACACTTGTTTCTCATTTCTTTATCTTTTTATCAACCTGAGGTAGTTTAGGGTAGTTTTTTCCTTGGGGCTCTCCCATGACCCGAAGCCTTGGGGGTGAGGAATCCCCCTACTCTACATTTTTGGTGAACCCGATATGAAATTCTTGTTTTCATTTCTTCATGTTAGATATATTTCTCTCATGTCTTGGGTGTGCTACAGGTTTGTGTGTTGTGAAGCTTTGTGAGCTCTACGACTTAGTGAACAACCTCTAGGAACATTGTTAGAAGGAGTTTATGACATATAGAAATAGATTCTAAGAAGGTCACTATCAGTCCTACCTTTGAGGAAATAATTTCAAGAACAAATACAAGTTCTCCAACCCTTTTGGAGAAGATATGTATGTTCCTACCGCTTAGGTTCTTCTCCTTCCACTTCATATGTGGAGGAAGACAATGCTCTTGAAGTTCCCATACAAAAACTTCTTTCCCTAGAGATAAGACTTGGGGAGTTTGAGAAGTATATAGAGAAGGAAAGGACTATGGCTAAAGTTGCTAAGGTTATTAATAACTTAAGAGCTATGTTAGACAAGGACCGAATAGGTCTAGAATTTCTCTAAAGCCTTGCGAACATTGTGGACACTCATGTCCTGTCATACAATCCTAGGTCAGGAATTTCTCGAGACCTTAGCTCTGAGATCGTTGAGAAACAGATAGAAATATCGATGCCTAAGGTGTCGATATGTATGGCTAAGACTAGCCCTTGTGTTGACACAACCACTAGTCCTTGATCGACCCCCATCATTAAGGTAAATAAGGTACCCTTGGGTTTCAACTCTACCAGTCCTAACATACCTAGTCATAACCCTAGAGCCAATGCTAGTCCTAGTGGTGGGGTCTCTACTGGTATTAGGGCTAGTGGCTCTATTGTTTTCAGTGGAAGTTCCACTATTCATGTTTCATCCTTTGATCCTATCCTAAATGCTTTATTGAAAAATATGGCTAAGATACAAAAGTAGTTAGTGAACCTATCGAGTTCTACCTCTCAACCTATTTTCAAACCTTTCTTCCATCATAGTCCTTTATATATTGTTATTATAAACACTCCCATCCCTCAGGGGATTGAGATTCCAAAATTTGAAATGTATGGTGGTTATGGAGATCCTAATTCCCATGTTTCAACATTTAATGTTATCTGCATTGATTTCTTCCATCATTATGCTTTAATGGCTAAGCTCTTTTCGAGATCCCTTAAGGACACTACCCTTGAGTGGTATTATTTCTTACCTAATAACTCTATCTTTTTGTTTGATCAGTTGGTAAACATGTTCCTAAGGTAGTTCCATGATAACATCGGATCAAATATGACCTTTTCAGATATCATTTGATGTGAGCAAGGGGACCACAAAAAGGCAACTAAATTTATTGCTCGCTATCAAGAATTATTTTCACCAATTTATTATCTTTTACCAGATTTAGATGTTCAAAAGGTATTTATCGAGAACTTATAGAAACAGTGGAAAGAGAAGTTCACCTTGATGAAGTACCCTTCCTTTGCACACTTATGTACTACACTTCATGAATACCAATAGATGGTTGCAAATTTTTGGGGTTCATCCTCATGCTCCCATCCCGATAATTGGTCTATAGTGTCAATTTTTGGAAGAAAAAAAGCTATTGTGAATGTGGTCTCCATGTTTAAGGACAAGAGCCTAGGGTGCAATAGATATTTCACAAAACTATCAATGTATTAAAGTACTATTTTGAAGAAGTTCTTAAAAGATAAAGTTTTAACATCAATCTACAACCCCGACCTCTAACTGAGTTGTATCTTGAGTGCTATGATGAACAACAATTTTATTAATTCAACCAAGTACACGAACATGATATTGAGAGATGTGTGTGCCTGCATCATGAGATTTAGGACCACATTGATGACATGACTATCCATCTTGATGGGAAGAAACAAAATTCTATTAAATCATGGCCAAGGATAATAGTGAGTTGTAAATTTACACTAATCCATTTTCCTCTCATTTGGAAAACTTGGTAACACAATCTTCTACATCTTCTGAATTAGTTACATCTGAGTATGTGAATATGGTTTTGTTTGAATGCATATCCATCATAAAAATGTGAGTGTTATGTCTTCTATGAATTTCACCTTAGATGATGTTCCTCTTAGCAATGATCCTTCCTCGTTATACATCCATACCTGGATTAATGAAAACATTGTAATTGGAATCTTAGTTGATTCATCGAGTTAGGTTAATGTGATAACAAAGGAGACTCTATTTATTAAAAACTTACATAAAGATAGATACAAAGAGTTGGATACCACCCTCTGTACCCATGATGGACTCCTTGTTTCCCCTATGGGCTCTATTTCTTTGTTAGTATTGGTAGGACCTAAGGCTATTGATGTCTCATTCATTTTCATTCTATAGTATGAATTGTTCAGAGTTAGGCTAGGAGTAGCTAGCCTCTATGAATAGTGTCACCTCTATAGTTCATAAATATTGAAAGTTCCCTCATGAAGGCACTATGCACGCGGTGCATGACACTGGGTATAAATCATTAGTGCCATGTGAGTACTTTTCACTGGATAACTTTTGGCCTAGCTCAAAAGGACCTCTACCTACTAGGGGATATTTTTTACACAAAGCTTATATTAAATATAATATTAGTCGTTCAACGTCGAAGGCTAGTTATCTAGTGTCTCCTTGTGCTATTTTTGTAAAAGCTTATATGGTAGGAAAAAACAAGCTACCTCTTTGGCCCCATCTAAGGGAAAGGGAAAGCTTTCTCTCACTCTAGAGCCTTATCCTTCTATATTTATGGTTCTATTTGCTTCTACATCTCATCCCACTATGGAATCTTTGGCTTTTACTCCTATGCTTGTATGGCGCATAGTGAAGTCTCAAGCTTTTGAGCTTCCTATGCTACCCACAGTACCATGAACTGTAGTCTATGGTAGGGGGAATTCTTCCATTAGGTTTTTTCCTACATCTAGACCTCTATGGCCTCCTACTATTCTATCACCTACCCATTAGGTAGAGAATAGAAAGAGGCCCACCATCGAGACACCTATGTGTGCTTCTCCACTTGTGGTTATTTCTATCCTTGTGCTTCGTCCTCCTACTCCTACCCAAGAGACCATCCTTCCATTAGAAACAATTGTGAAGGATACTTATGTGGCTAAGAAACATCCTTTGATCTCTTCTTAGACTATGTGTTCTAGTGTCCACAACCTTGGGATGATCCCACAATAGTGGTGTACAATTTTTGGCCAAACTCGACACTAATATTATTATTTTTAACTAAATCTTCACATTCAGGCACCTATAGCGGATAAACTATGAAGAATTTGAAGATGATGCAAACTAGAGTCTCTTCACATTTTTTCTATAGATTTTAAAAATATTTTTTTCAAAATTTTTGGAATCAGATTGCACTTCTTTTTCCATTTCCCACAAAAACTGTTTTTTTCCAAAAAACAACATTTTTAAAAAGTGACGCACACCGTTTAATGAATAATTTTTTTTCCATGAATGATAAAATTCTAATTCTTTCGAATTTAGATTTGTAACTACGATATCTAGTGCTTCCACTTCATTATACACTTTTGCCAGTCATTTTTTTTTTAATCAAGTTTCAGAAGTCAAACCAATTTCATAATTTAGATAGCGAATATATATAACGCATAAATTTTTTTGTATATATTGAAATTCTTTTTTTTGGTTGGATCAAGGACTTCAATATCTGGTGCACTTATGTTTTCAATTTTTTTTTGATAATCTGTTATTTTTCCACATGTGCAGAACATAGACCTTCATTTTCGATGAAAAACCTATGTTTAATAAAACTAAAAAACAAATACATAATAAAATCAAAAACATATTAAAATTGTATTTGTTGGATATCTCATTCTGAGGACTACCTGATTCCAATTGGGTTTGTGAAGATTCCTCCATTTTCATCCTCAACCCGAGCTCTGAAGTGCCAAAATCTAGGTTTTTTTGTGTCTCAAGGGGGGATGAGGAATAAGGGGGGTTCGCTCAAACCAGGGTTCATTTGAACCTCCTTTCTATAAGGGGTTTTGTTGGATTTTTTGGTAGGAAATAATTAAAATGGTTCACCTGAACCCAAGTTCTAGCGAACCCCTAATGGGTTCGTACGAACCCGTAAAATCAAGTTTTTTGCCATGCATTCATTTTTTGTGAGTTTTCCTTGCTCACTTAAATTGTAAACCATTATTCTGGATTCACCCCCAATGTAATTGGATTTTGTGTGAGCATAAGTACAAGCAAGAGGCTCTAGCTGTGAAAGATGCCTCCTTATACAAGATGGAGTGGGAACTAGTGGTGTTTTCCTCTACATCCTCTTTTGTTTCTTTGCTTTCTTCTGATGTTTCTAGCTAGATAACCATCACCTCTCTTTTTCCTTTAACTATTTTGATAGGTCTCGATGATGCTCTCCCCGAAAGAGTGCAAGTATTCATTAATCCCTCCATGGATCCCCCTCTCTTAATGTCCCTCCCAGACATCCCTCTATTCTCTTAGCCAATAGACATGTGCAAAATACAATGGTGGTATCTGTTGTGACTTTATCTTCTATCTCCTCCACTTCTACTTCTTCTATGGGGATCTTACACCCTCTAATGAAGTGCAAGCTAGGGGATGACCTGACTATGAGTGGAGGTCTGAAGAAGGGTTTTCCTTCCTCGTATGTTAGTTATGTCTTGTCCTACATCATCCTTGTGACGGAGGTGGCCCC